>WEIU01002558.1:36775-132692 GCA_013389925.1 Aegithalos caudatus | reverse complement strand
ACGTGACCAGCCACGTTTTGCAACGTGCAAACCTCAGGATTGGCAGGGGTGGCTCTGGGACTCGGGGGAGGGGTAAGGAGAGATTGCTCAATGCTGGGAAGGTGCTGAGGTACACACTGCAACAGGACTTCAAGGGATAATTATTTCTAGTCCTCCAATAATCCAAAGTTCTACTACTTGGAAGAGGGCTTTTGCAAGAAAGGACCAGATCAGCCATTTCTTTGTCTAGATGAACCTTTCTAAGGACAGATTCTCTCAACCTGTTTGACAAGATATTCCTGTGCTGTTAGTGAAAATATTTTTCCAGCTGTCCAGCTTAAATCTCTGAAACTGCTTTGTGTGGTTGTTTTCCTTATGCTGTCTGGCACTACCGACAGGTGTTTGGTGGTGGTGTCCGAAGGCCTTCAAATAGTTGTAAGCAGGTATTAAGTACCTCTGTGGTTTCTTCTTTACCAAAGTTATTAGGCCCAGCTCCTTCAGCCTCTATACATGGGTAGGTGTGTTGGGCACTTTTGTTGGACCCTTCCAATTTTCTCTGCTTCCCTCTTGAACTGAGCATGTCCCCAGGCTGACTCAGCACTAGCTTCCCTCTGGATGAAGTTTAGCATGCAATTTGCTCTGTTCACAGCGAGGGCACCCTTCTGCAGCGTGGTGTCCACTGTAACATCACATGCATGTTCTTAAAAGCTGCAGCTTGGTGAGGTTCTGGTTGCAGAATCCTGTGGTTTTCCCTATTGAAGGTCGGTGGTTGGTTAACCCCCCAATTTATTGATGTCTCCTGGACTGAGGCTCTGGTACTTATCCTGTCAGCCACTCTGCCTAGCTCAGAGCTGCCTGAAAGTTTGCTGAGTCTGTTAACTTCCTACCTGAGTGGAGGTCAGTCTAACAAAGCCTACCGATAAAGTCCATCCTGTTATTTTTATTTTGATAGCCTCCTAAGAAACTTAGCAATGCTTTTAGGACATGGTATATCCCATTATACCTACTCTTCTAAGGAGAAGGAAAGACTCAATACTAAAGCCGAAGCTGGTGTTTTATTCTTAAGCAGAGATTATGTAAATATATTTAGATTGATGTATGAAATTTCATAATACCTGTTTTTTCTTCTGAGTACACTGTTTTCTGTCCTCTTTACTCATTGACTGACATGAACAATCTACCTTTTATAGTTTTAGATACAATTTAGATACAATTTGAAGTTTTGAACAAGAAGTGTTTGGTTTGTGAGGAAGCAGTGAGATGTGTGTCAAGAAAGTATTTTCAAGTTAGACTGTGAGTCTCTTCTGTGTGGAGAAATCATCATAATTGGTGTTCTGAAATCTTTATTAGACACCTTAGCTTCCACATATTTGTGAAAGTTTCTATAACTTCAGATCCTATTTGACAATTTTAGTGCAAATAAAGGACACTGGCTGAATTTCTGTACCAGGATAAAAATGTGGTCTAGTAGGAATTTAGTACTGGGAAAAAGGAACAAGTCTTCAATTTTTTTTTTTTTTTTTAATACAGTATATCCTGAATCCCCCAAGCCAGACCCTTTATATTTGCAAATTTTAATTTAGTCAGGGAAGAAAACTCTGGCAAAACATGTAAAGTTACTTTAATCTGATGTATTTAGAGGGTTTTTTTTGTGGTGTAGGTTTTTTTTGTTGTTGTTGTTTAACTCTCATTATTTGAACCCATTAACTAAATGACCAAGTGGCTCCAGCTCTGAGTTTATGAGCTGGATGATGGATGCTGCAATTATTCTGAAATAAAGTGTTATTTTTTATAAGTTAAGAACTGGTGCTTTGTAAGTGAAAAAATGGTTGCTGAACATTAGGAGTATGTTAATAGAACTAGAAGGAAGACCTACAGAAATTCTAAGGAGGACTTTTGAGGCTTTCTGAGTGATCTTATTGAATGGAGCCCATTGACAGTCCCATGTTCACTCCCCCCCGGAGATCACTGGGTCCACCTGGACATTTAAGACAGCTTTTAGTCTTGTGGGAAAGACATGATTTGCCTTAGGTTATTATCTCAGTCTAGTAAGACTAGCTGAAGAAAAGTTCCTAGGCAGGGGTGGATTCTGTGGTGTGAGTCTACTTTTATTTCATTTAAAGGTCATGGTCTTCCTTTAACCTCATCAGAAGAATGAACAAATCTGATTTACTTCCCCCTTAAATTTCTCTGGATTTCTTCATCTGTTCAATGTGCAAATTAACATCAATGCAGACTAAGCAAGTAAAGCATTTTTAAAAGACTCCAAGATACACACCATACTGTGTAAGCACTTGTTTGCTGCCAGTAGATCAAGGCACAATAATGGAGACCATGTATAAAATCCTAGGATAATGCTAAAGAATGTGAAGAAAATGACAAACCAGGTTTCTTCACAAAAGTACAAATTCATGGCTAGTCCTCCAGGACCATGCTAGAAATTGAACTATAATTTATATCTACATAATTTGAATAGTCAGTGTGGTTGCCATCCAGTACTTTACTAATTTTTGTGTATTTTTCTAAAGAAAAGCCCAAGACACTTTTATTATGGTGGACGACCACAAGTTGAATGAGATGGCAGGAATCCTTCAGAGAACCTGGTTTCATTCACATGGCAAACTTGTGAAACCCAGAGGACACATTGTGCCTTGCCTGGCTCCCAAAATCAACAGAATTGTGTTACTTTAGACTGTAGATTCTTGTTGGGTTTTGGTGGTTTGTTTTTTTTTTTTACAGAAGATGTAACCTCCCACCTTGCTTTCAAGAAGGAAATAGAATGAAGCATTATTTGTTCAAGAAAGCAGCATTCAGTTTGAACAATTTCTTGCAGTGATACCTTTGCTTGCAGCTCCTTAGAGCTACATAAATCCATTGAGGAAAACAATAAAAACTGTCAAGTGAGCTCTGATGATCACAGGTTCTTGACATCAAAACTTCAAATGAAGAGAAGGGCAGCAAGCAGAAGGAGCGGTAATACCAGGAAGATATTGCCTCTGTTAACCTTTGCATGGACAAGAAGTAAACTCAGCCCTCCTTCATCTGAAAGTTTGTGGTCACTGCTGCTGCCTTGAGTGCCAGGGTGAAAACACAGGTGGCTTCCCTTGGCACGTTCAGGTAGCTACAGGGTACTCCTGACCATGAAGAGAGCATGTAGGCTGCTTGCTGGCAGGCCAAGGAGGGCTGTTTTCATACTCACAGCCCTGTGACACTGCTGTCAGTGTCCCAGCAGTTTCTCTTTATTTTAGGCTGCTGAAAGGGCTTACTTTGTGGATTTGCTAGTTGCATTGATATCCTAAAATTGAAACCATATACAGTTATGCCATGTTAATATTTAGTTTGGTAATTTCTGTTTTGCTTTATACACTTCTAATTCAGCACAGGAATACTGCATTCAGCTAAAAGTTTGTTGATTTGATGCCAAAGAAATTCAAATCAAACTAACTTCTTCTGAGTATTGCTTTCTCTTGTTTTCCAAATACCAGTATTTGAAATCACTAACTATTTGTGGAAAGCCTCTGAATATAGATGCATATAATGGAAGTTGTATTTTTTAAGTAAAAAGCAGATCTGTCATCTCAGTTCTAGACTCCACAAAATATCAGGGACTAGTTTAGCTTTATGTTGGTGTAAATGGGGCAAGACCTTGGCCTTAAATATACCACCTTGATACTTCATTGAAAATGTTGAGATAACCTTAGAGTGAACCATTTATTTTGGGTAAATCGCACAGAATCATAGGATGTGCCGAGCTGGAAGGAACCCACAATGATCATTGAGTTCAAATCCTGAACCTCTGCAGGACACCTCAAGAGTCACACCATGCACCTGAGAGCATTGTCCAAATACTTCTTGAACTCTGTCAGGCTGGTGCTGTGACCACTTCCCTGGGGAGCTGTTCCAGTGCCCAGCCACCCTCTGGGTGAAGAACCTTCCTAATATCCACCCTAATATCCTTTCCTAATATCCACCCTAAACCTCCCTGACACAGCTTCAGGCCATTTCCCCTGGTTCTGTCAGTGTCACCACAGAGCAGAGCTCAGTGCCTGCCCCTCCTCTTCCCCTCACAAGAAGCTGTAACTGCAGTGAGGTCTCCCCTCAGTCTTCTCCAGGCTGAACAGAACAAGTGACCTCAGCCACTCCTCACAGGGCTTCCCCTCAAGGCCCTTCACAATCTTTGTAGCCCTTCTTTGGGATGCTCTCTAACAGCTAAATATCTTTCATCTCATTCCTCAGCCAGTCCATACATCCACAATTTCCCCATTCCAGGTGCAGAATCTTTTTGCCCCTACCAGGTGCATGTACTTTTCCTTGTTGAACTTCATACAGTTGGTGATTGCCCAGCTCTCTGGTTTGACAAGGTCTCTCTGCAGGGCCTCCCTGCCCCCAAGGGACACAACAGCTCCTCCCAGTTTTGTATCATCTCTGAGCTGGTTCTGTATCCCTTCCAGTCCTGCATCCAAGTTGTTTTTGAAGAATGCTGCTGAGAACAGGGTCTAAGATGGCCACTAGTGACAGGTCCCCAGTCTGATGTCACCCCATTTACTGTAACCTTTTGTGTATGATCTGTGAGCCAGTTGCTCACCCATTCCATGATGTGTTTATCCAGCTGAATATTGGACATTTCTTCCAGAAGACACTATCCAATGCTTTACTGAAATCCAAAAGTGTTACATCAACTGGCACCCCTTTGTCAACTAGGTGGATTATTTGTCATAAAAGGGAATCAGGTTTGATAAGCAGGACTTTGCTCTCATTAAGACATGCTGGCTGTGACTGATGACTTTGTCTTTCAGGTGTTTTTCAATACCTCCCAAAATAATCTCCATAACTTTACCAGGCACTTATGTGAGGCTGACAGATTTTAGTAGTTTCCAGGGTCCTCTTTCTTGAAAATCAGGACAAAGTCAGCCAGCTTCCAGTCAGCTGGACCTGTCTGGATTCCCAAGACCACTCAAAAATCATGGAGAGAGGTTTTGCGATGGTATCAACTAGCTCTTTGAGGATTCTTGGATGAATCCCATCAGGCTGCATAGATTTGTTGGGATCCAGCTGGAGCAGCAGAAAATTTATCTGCTGGTGAACTTGGTCAATGGCAATAGCCCTAGAGCCGTCTTGACATCATGGGAACAAGTCCTGAAATAAAAATTGAATTTTGCTGTCGTTCCACCAGAATAACTTTCACCTCAGTAATATTTTTACTTTGGCAATCTCAGCATGGTGGGATTGTAACCCAATTTAGAGGGGTTCTCTTTGAGCTGCTGGACCTCAGAGGGAAGTTCCTGATACTCTAAGCCTTCTAGATTTGCTAAAAAAATCTCATTCTGGGTAAATGTGTTTGTCTTAGGGATAACAGAGCAAGTGTTGCTGAGCTTCACTGTGGATTCTGCCAGCATCCCAGCAGCAGGACACCACAGTGATCTTTGTCACACTGCAGGGATTCTCGTCATGGCACAATAGTGATCGTTGTCACATCCAGCGCTTTTTGTCACAGGGCTGTGAGATAATCACGGCAGCTGCAGCATCGGCCAGCTCCATCAAGGCCAAGCCTGCATGTGGACAAGGAGCACAAGCTCTGCCTCCTGCTGGTAACCCAGATGCAGTTTGAGGTCTAAAGTCATCACCTGCTACATCACTGTGGTGGTTTGAACATAACACCCGGTACTGAGATCCAGATCTGCGCCTTTGGCACCGAGAGATGAAACCAGGAGAGAGGGCAGCTCTGCCTCCATGGACAGTCAGTCTGACCTGTGAGAAAAGGTTTAATGACACAGAGATTCAAAACTTGTTACGAGGGGACATGGTAGCAGTGTAATAGATTTGAAACATGGAAAAAATGTGCCCTGCTCTCTTGTTCCCCCATGTGTATATACTATTTTTCAATCCAAAGCTTACCCTAACTTACCTGTGGCATTACTGGAGCCCCTTTGTGCTTCTTCTTAATATTTTTACAACCTATGTGCTTCATACTTCCCAACTACCTTTTGGCTCAGGCTAGGTAAAGGGATATTAAGGGACAGATAGTATTATACAAGTACACTATTTTTGATTCTGAATCCAGCTCTTGATTTATTTTAGTCTTGAGAAACTGAAGGATGCAAAACTGGGTAAAGCACATTTATGAATTCGTGTGCCCAATGCTACATGCCCATTACAATTTGCATCCTTCCTGCTCCCACAGGACTGATTATAAAGACCGTTAAAAAGGCACTTGATGGTATGCTAAAATCTTACGGCTTTAGGTCATGACTTAAACTGTAAAAAGTATTACTAAATACAAAAGGCAGTCCATTTTTAATGCATTGGTAGTAATTTCCTTTACCGACTATGGTCAAGTTTCATTAACCTCAAAAGTAAATGTCCTTAATGTGTGCTTGCACTGGATAGTTTATAGCAGCTAAGTGTGTTTGCCTTGCAGTGTCTTGCTTTTACCTGTACTTCTCTCAGTATTGCAGTGCAGTGCTGGAAACCAGAATATCAAAAAGCATCTACAGAGTATTAGCAGCCGCTGTGGGGGAGCCACATTAGCCACAGATTTCACTGCCTGGAAATGAACAACAAAAAGCAATCCCCTTGATAACAGCCATTCAACTGGCTTCTTTATCTAACTGGAAAAGATATTTCTGCTTGATTCTGAGCTAGTATTTCTGTATTTCTTTATCAAAAAAGATTCAAAGTACTTGTATTTCACCCTTGAAAGTGATTTTATAGAAAATTATATAGTATATTTGGGAGGGGTATATGTATATGACTGTAATTACTATGGGGAAGTGCATCATTTTTTTTCCCTCTGTATCTGTTAAAATCTTATTTACTGGGGAATTCTTCTGATTCTTCTTACAAAGGATATTTTCAGGTTGAACCTCCTCTTTTTCCTTATGTGAGAGGCAGCCAATACTGCTGTGTAAGTGTATGTTCAGGCTGCTCTGAATTAATCCTGTGTTCCCTGGCAACAACTTCCCATTTCTTTCCTTATCTTTTGGAGGTGCTATGAAGGCTTGATCTGAGGCACCATTAGTAGAATAGACATAATGATTGTATCAGCTTAGAGGCATCTAATGTAGTTTCTGGACATCAGTAATGGGAATAGTTCAGGGGAATACTTCATGAGACTTAGAGTTGACTAAGAAGCTAGAAATCTGTCATTTTGCTTACAGCACCTAGGCAATTTTTCCATGTTCTCCTTGTAGTGTGAAGCCTCCCTGGTGGAAAGGTAGCTCATCTTCCAGTTTAGGTTTACCAATGTCTTTGGTGCAAGTTACAAAACTTCCAAGGTGTTGGGTACTCTGTGGGCAAATACATTGCTCCAGGCTCAAATTGGGACTCTCCCTGTTCACCTTCCTTTGCCAGAGCTGTGAGCTGCCATGACTTAAGGATAATAATGTGTGTGAGTGTGGTTATTGAAGCTGTGTATCAGTGTGGCAAGGTCAGCACGTGGTGGTTTCAAACTTCTTCACGGCTATACTAGGATTTTCCGCCACTTTTGCTTGCTTTTTTTTTTTCTTTCCATGGAGCTATATTAATTACAAAGTTATCTTTCTATTATTATTATTTTTAAATTTGATGGTGCTACTTTATTTTATTGCATCTATTTGACTGTTGTCAGAACCATTTATGAATAACAACATAATTTAGTAGAGGGTATCAGCTCCACTGCTCTATGAAAGCTTTATTTAAAGGGCCGCTCTTGGCATGCAGTGAATATTTAATCATTGCCTTTATTTTCTGCTCTCATTTTCAATTCAGTTTTCAGTTTATAGATTTTAATTATGCAAAAAAACCAAAGATGTCCTCTTTTTTCTTTCTATTTAATTTTTCTAAGACAGTCTAATTTGAATTTTTCACTATAACCTGCCTTTTACTATATTCAAGTTGGTTTTAGAGTCCTTCCAAAGTCTCAGAATTTATATTATATATAGTATTTTTGGATCTAGAAAAGTAATGGGCCAAACTTTAATGTTTAATTCAGTAGACCTTTTGCCATTAACATTCATAATGCTAAGATTTGCACATTTGTTTTTAGACAGGTTAGTAAGTTCACGATAACGCAGGATTTTTATTGTTAGTACTTGTGATTACTTAAGGCAGCCTTTGCAAAGCTGTGGTTAATTTATCAATTGCTAGCAAATAAAATTACTTGCTTTAACAACTTAGAAATTTCAAATTCTCTTGGACATAGTTTGGGTTTAAAACATATTTTTAATACTTGTCATCTCCTGCAAGTAGTTGGTAAACTGTATATATAACATTAGTAGTAAAAAAAATACTTCAGAGTTTTCCTATTAACTATTTTAAGAGCTGTCTTTTCTCTCTTTTGTTACATTTAAGGATCAAATTTTAGTTCCAGTTATGATCTTCCTGAGAACTCTAAATTGTTAAATCAGTAACATATATCGATCTGGGGTTTCTTTCTCAGAAGTTAGAAGATTAAACTGAGTTCCTCTGGAAGGAGATAAGATGTCTGAGTTCAACTAACCTTTTGTTCAGCAGTATGCTGGATCTTAACAGCTTCAGGTTCACAGTGGCCTTTAGCCCTTTCATGACCTAGTTAAATGTACAGGTGACAAGTCAATAGCCTGAGATAGTAACATTTTTTATCTAATTCCTACTACTTCAACAGTGAAATTCTACAGTTATGTCAATTATGTTTTGGAAATATCATTCAGCTTTGTTTTTTGGGGTTTTTTTTTTGCCTGTTAATGTTCTGGGACAACGTTGGGTTTCCTTCAGTTACGTTCCAGAATGATTTGATGATCCCAACACCTTTGTCTTACCAAAAAAAAAAACCCCAAAAGCAAACCCAAAAAAGTCCCACAAAAAAACCCCAAAACAATGACAACAACAACAGCAAAAAATATTCAAAGAGTCATATGAAACTAGTATCATTATACAGCCTGTAACACACTCCCTGTCTCCTGGGTTTTTGTTAACTGCTGTTGTGCTCTGATGGGAGCATTGCAGTTTCTGTCACACAGCTGCCATTAAGCCCTTGCTCTTGAGAAAGTTTTCTCCCAGACTTTTTTTGTTATGCAAAAACTCAGGAGAGGGACTGGGGAATCCTTTCTAAGACTCTGAAGCAAATGCAAGTGTGAATAAAGACCCAGAGAATTGGGATGGTACCTCTGCTGTCCAATTACTTTAATTTTACCTGCTTTAGCAAGGTTTAACGTGGTGAATACTACAGTTCATGACTGGGCTATGTGAAAAGTAACATTCCCATCTGTTTGACTACAGCTTGAACTTTGGAAGATGGACAGTTGTCTTGTCACATGTGGGCTTTTCCTTTTTCATGGACCCTACTGTGATTTTGCCTGGCCCTTTGAGATAATTCATAGTATACTACTCTCCCTGTTCTATATGTAGGTGTGAAGCCATGACTTTATGCTAACTTCACATCCAATGGACTATTGAAGCAGAGCATTGCTTGCTTTTTTTCTAGTGTAAAAAGAGATCTTAGAATGAGCAGAAATCATAATTTAACTTGTATTAGGTTTCTACATGCGTTTTTCATCACCTGAAAAAATTGTCTTCGCAAACTAACTTTTTAATGAGAAAGCTTCTAGTGTTGCTGGTAGCAATGATTAAGTGTCTAACTACCTATAGCAATTCTTGTTAGTTCATTAAAAGACTAGCTCTCCTAATTACATCTGCATGTCTTTCCATAATTTGTACAGACCTCAATAATTAAATGGGTGATAATCCATCAGCAGAATTGCAAAAGACCTTGATCCTTACATATGCAAGCCCTTGGGCAGTATTTACAGTTATCTAATAGTATGTTGCTTTCCTTACTTGGTTTTTAACTGAATAGAAGAGACTTGATCATATTGGCTTCACAAATACCCTGTTGTGGAATGGATGAAGACACTTTGGGACAGATATAGGCAATCTGTACCCTTGCTCCCTAGTTATTGCAAAGACAGATCTCATTTCTAGTTTAGTTATTTGAAACTGTCTCTGTCTTTATTTCACTGATAAGTAATTTTAAAATCTGAAGTGAATGTTATTTTTCACCCTTTTAAGGCCAGATCTCTTTGTGATGCTTGGATGGCCAAAAGATGGTGACTGAAACACATATTTAGGTACCTGCAGCATAATTTCTAATGGTGCAGAGGTGAAGCCAGGGAATTGGTGCTCACCCTCTGAAGGTCAGAGCACAGACTGAGTTGCATGACTGGAAGTATTCAGCACTTACAGTGCTGATTTAAGTATATTTATCTGTTTTCTCTTTTATATGTTCTTCTCTTAAGACAGCTAAAAATAATCCATCCTAATTTATTTCCTTTCTTTTTTCTTTTTTTTTTTTTTTTAACCTGGTCTTCAGGTTTAGTGTAATTTTACTTCTTTCATACTTATGTGAGTTAAATGCTTTAAGTCTCTGTTTCATCTGGGAAATGCATCCAAAGGCATCCATTTAAATATAGCAATTTTGGTGCATTGGTCTCCAAATAATTTAGAGAGAAACTGTCCATCATTAGATGAAATTTTGCACTCTTATCAATGCAGTGTTCACTTTCTGATCATCTGAAAAGCTTTCAGAGTCTCAGCCATGAGTTATGCAGTCATCACTGCTCATTTTCTAGCAGAATCCCTGTGTCTATACAAGCTCCTGGCTCACCAGCTCCTCTCTTACTCTTTCCTCAGAGCAACACAGGGTGATTGCCTTTCTAGCTCATTTGGTTTATCACATTTAAGACTGTACTTGAAGAGCAAGGTCTCAGCTTTACAACTGCATCATTATCCTCTGAAATATTTTTTGGATGTGCCATTTTAGCACTATGTTATACATTCTGTCCTCAGAACAAGGGAGCAAAACTGGAACAGGGAGAAAGGAAAATGCCTGCTGTTTCAAGTTAGCTTTCCTACTGGGACATATCTTTGACACAGGGTCAGGTGAAGGTAGTGAAAATGGTGCAGGAAGGTACTTTGCTGAGTTGGAATGAAATATCACAAGCTGAAAGAGTAGTTTCTGACCACCTGCCCAGACAAAGTGATTTCATCTGGGCTGCTATTGGAATTGTTCTTGTGTGGTTTGGCAGCTGTTTGCAGCATCCTCATTATATTATTTCAGTTTGTGCACATGTTGTGAATGAAATGAAACCAGGAGAAAATAACAAGGAGTTATTTTTCTTCCAGAAAAGCTTGTTACCTATGGCAGACCTCTCCAAATTGTCACTCTTTTGCAAAGGGGCAATCATACGTTGTCTATAACAAACAGTGATGACTAAAATCCTGAGAAAACTTAGGTAAGAACATGTGTTGAAAAAATACAATTATTATGGTCTGAGACTTTTCATAGTGGGCAAAACCATGTACCTTCTAAGTTATACTATTCAACTTTTAAATCACATTTATTTAAAAGTTAATGTATTCTGATGAAGAAGGATATCTGTTGCTTTTTTCACATATCTATTTTGTGAGCTTTAGTTTTGCCCTGGGTTTCATGTTAATTTCATGTAGGACCATCACTATATTTAAAGAAAAGTCTCCATTTAAAAAAACCCAAAGCATGAATATATTTGTTGTTTACTGTATGTAACAGAGGTCTTCTGTGGCTCTCATAGGCTTTATGAATTGTTAGGCTTGCAGTTCTTTCTGCTGTTTTTTGTGTGTAGTGAATCGACGATATAATTTACCTCGTTTGGAGCTCCTTTCTTCCAGCATATTCAGAGTTTACCAGTATCACTAATAGAAAAGCAGAAAGAGAGCCATCCCTTAATTCCTAAACATCTTGATGAATGAGAAACAGAACCTGCCAACCAGCTAATGTAACATGGTGTACAGAGCTTGATATTAGGTGTAAGAGATTGGTTTGGCAGGATTTTTGAGTGTAAGTCAAGTGACTTTGTAAGGAGATGATATATAAAATATATAGCCTGCCTCAGCATTTTTCCCAGTACTCACATGGAAGTGATAACAGAGTTCCTGCTCTTCAGTTCAGCTGTTACATGAACTTGCCTACCTTCTTGATATCAAAAGATTGGTGTGAAAAATTAAGATTGGATGACTGGGTGATGAGAGAATGAAAAAGATTGCTCTTCAAATGATGCTGAGATGATATACAATAGAGCAGAACCCTTGTTAAATTATTGGTTCAAAGCAAAACAAGCTCAAAAACATTAGCTTTTAAAAACCTGTTTTACTGCTTTACTCCTCACTGTGCTTCAGATGTATTGATATTGAGATTTTAGGATTTTTTATTACCTAGACTAACCCTGGCTTCCATCAGTGTCATGCCAACAATACTGACTGTCTTTTTATAAAATGCCTTCATCACCTCATAGTTCTACTTCTAGAAATTGCAATAATATTAAATAAATAATATTAAAGGCAAAAGTTTCTGGGATTACCTAATATTTTCCCCTATGACTATCAACAGGAAGAAACTTGTGTTTCAGCTTCCTCGATGCAGTATGTGTTGGCTGAGATGGACTTAGGTACTTGACTGTGTCATGATAAAGATTAGAACTGTATAAATTAAATACTAGGCACATGATTAATAATTTTCTAACTAGTAGGAAGAGCTAAAAAGTTGGGGCTTGTACATCAAGTCAACATAATACTGGATTTTGAAAATGCCCCTATTTTGAATTAGTTTTTCTTGTTCTTTTCTCCTTGTTTGGCTTGCTTTATTTTTCCAGGGATCAGCTGAGTAACACCGGTGCAATTTTCCTCCCTGGCACTGGTGTCCCTTGTTCAGTGACACTGTATGTCCCATGTGGTCAGTCCCACTAAAGGTGTTGTAGTAAAAATTGCTCAAAGTGTATATTAGAAATTTTTTTCCTTCCTAAAATTAGTCTAAGGCATTTCAAATACTTGGTTTTAATGGCACAGCTGATTCATGTGGCAACTTTTCAAGGGAAAATGGCAGTAATGTGACTAAATTCTGTTTTCCTGATGTGGAAAAAGGGCACTGAAAGGACTCCATGCCTTTGAAAATGCTTTTCTTTTGACCACAATTTATTTTGTTTTTTATTGCTTAAGTACTTCCCATGAAATATTAGCCAGTTTTAGTGCTTGACTGAATTAAGAGTAAGATGAGCTAAAAAAGTTGTTCTTCCATGCTTCTTTGTGTCATTCAATAGCTCTAATCTGACTTCTAAAATATATTTACACATTTTTCTTGTAGTTTCATGACATCATCACATCTATAGATTTAGGGTTCTGATGCAAATGATGATCTGATTCTGTTAAAATGATTGGTCTGCCAAAACATAAACAACATTTTGTATTCTCTCCATCTCTTACATGGCTGAATAGATTCCAGTCTTTTATTTATATTATGGACTTTGTTTTGAATCACATTCTTTTGTTGCAGGAAGGTTTTATGAAACTTTCTTCCAGTATATCAGTATTGGCAACATCTGGCCCTTCCTTTCTTGAGCACACAATACTTTTCAGAAACTTTTGGCTACTTAAAAGAGTAGTGCTTCTGGGTTTTGCCATCACTTTATCATCATGTTGTTTGTGCTTAATTTCCCACACAAATAGAAATGAAAGGAATCTTGGGGTGAGACAAAGTTATTTGGATTAATTTATCCCCATCAAAAGTTCATTGAGCGATTTACATATATAATTTAGGTCAATATAGTCTTTCATTTTAATTCATGCCTTTATGTAACAACCTATATACAGCCTGGATGTTTACTTCCATGTGCTTCACTTGTGTGCTCTAATAGTTATGACTCAGAGATGTTGCTTGGACTTTCAGTTTCATTTTAAACAGAACGACTATTGTAGTCCCTACAGATTATTGCCTAACAGTTGTTTTCAAAACACTAAACAGATATAAATATAAGAAAACTCCTTTACCATGCAGCCAAATATTTCATAAAATATGTATAGTTTTTACTCCTACTTTGGTACAGAATGTAAGAAATCATCTTAATTTGCTACCAGCATGCTGTCTCTCAAAGAAGTTGTCCTTTGTGGTCTAATCAAAAATCTTAGCTTAAATGGGGAAGATGAGGGTCTTTATGGGTTGCTGTATGGACAGAAGAGATTTTTTTCTTCCTTCCATTGAAAGTATTTAGTTTGAACACTGATACAGAAATATTGCACTGAAATATAAACAGATGATGTCAGAATGACTGTAGTAAATGCAATTATGCTTCAACACACAATAATCTCACATATTTTATTAAATGTTAATAACTTTGGGGACTAGATTGTTTTCTTCTTATGTCTTTCAAGTAAGAGTTACTCTGTGCAACAAGATGCCTGCAATATAAGGAAGGTGGAATGTGTACCAAGGAATGTTTCAGAGGGCTTAAAACCATTTGAGATTTATTAATTTTCTGGAATCAGGTTAACATGGTTCCATGAATAGGCACAAGGCCTGGAGTGTGGGATTAGGAAGGTTTCCAGAGGCTCTGAACTCATGTCAAGCAAAACTGTCATGCCAAGCAGCTAAGTCAACTGAATAGGGAAAAGTCTTGGAAGTGCTTTATCAGTGCATAATGTTTGTAAATTTTATTCAATTAATTTACAGCTGCAGGGCTCATGAGGCTGAAATGAAAGTTTTGTAAAGTTTTGATAAGGAAGCAGCCAAAAACCAACAAAAAGTTTGATTAGCTCTGGATGGTTTTTAACAAGTTGGCAGGGGAACAAAATTGCAAGCAAGTATTACAGAGAAAGGTGCACCTAGTCTTGGGAGCTACTGCAGTCAGCTGGGTTGGTAGCAGAATGCCTGCCAGCACCCTGTGTAAAGAGCCTGCAGGTACGCTTGACATCTGCTTTCCCTTCTGCCAAAAGGTGCCTCAAGGAAAAGCCTTGTCCCAAGGAAAATTTAGTGCTATCAAAAGTACTTACAAATAAACATTATGCTTTAAATTCCTGTTATTTCTACGACAGGATGAAATAGAATTTACTTCAGACAAAACATGAGTAAAAAAGAAGATATGCCAGAAGATGCCCAAGGTGCTAACATATGAGCTTTACACAAAATATCTNATTTTATTAATTTTTTATTATTTTATTTTATTATTTTATTTTTTATTGAAGATCAGGGAAACACTCAATGACCCCAAGAGGCCTTTAGATAAATCTTGGCAAGATCACAGCCAGGGCTGCCATCCCATTTCTCTGTTTCTTGTGGCTGAGTTAGGAGAAATGGTGTTGCCTATTGATATCATACTTCTGTTCCTTACATAGGCTCATGATAGACCAGAGTTTTGGAACCAAGCTTAACATGAGCCCTCCCTCTCATATGCAACATGTGTTGCTGAGGTAACCCTTTCTATTCCTTTTAGCTGTATGTATTCGTTACCTCATATTTGCATTATTGCAAAGAGCAACATTTTTGGTTTTTACTTACATGCTTTGTTAATTTTTAGACTTGACTTCCCATTTCTCAGTATTGTTTCTTAAAATAGGAATAACCAAGTGGATTATCCAGGCAGCTTTTACACTTCCAGCGATTGTGAAATTTATATTTTATTTGCAACCTTCTGCCAGTATATCTACAATGAAAAAGGAAATTCCATTAAAATCCAATTATTGCATGAGAACCATTTCTTTTTGCTGAAATATTTTGATTAATTTTTGGAAAATCTAAACAAAATGCTTCAATTTCAGTCAGGTCACTTCAAAAGCAAACAACTCAGTTTGTTAAGGGCATCTTTTAGGGGAGTGAGTAGGGTAGGTTTGATGCATCCCAGTCATGCCAAAGTTGTGGCAGATGTATGTAGAGAATGCTGATCTGTCTGGAATGGGAGCTGGACAAAATGCCTCATCTGGAAACAGGGCAGCATCCTGAGAGGACAAAAGCAGCATCACCCTCGGCTGAGTTTCTGCTGTCTGTCATTGACATTGTGATTTTGAGAGAGACCTAGGGACAGCAGGGAGTTACTGGAGGTGTTGGTGTTTTCTGTGGTGCCTTTTCTGCCGAGGGCACAGCTCCCTGTGTGCCCTGGGGAAGCTGCTGTCCCACCACAAGGCCTTTCACCAGGGATCCACCCAGTGAAGTAGAAGTTCACAGCAAAGTAACTCAGATTGGATCCAAACACCTGTGAATTACTTCGAATTCATTCCTGAAATTACAGATTAGGATCCTTCCTGCAATGCTGCTGGTCTGGAGGAACTTGAAGGCTTTGCAAGTGTAAATTGTGCCATGCACTATGGTTATTTAACTTTGAACTCATTGTTTGTGGTTGGGTGCTACATGCGTTTTGCAATGCCATTTTCATAAAAGTCTGAAAAGAAACAAGTCTTCTTTTGTTAAGTAATATTTCCTTCATAAATTCTCCTGACATTTCAGGATTGGACGAAAAAATGGAGACAAGTAGCTTTCAGATTCCTTCTATCTTAGAATGACACTGTGACCAAGCGCCCAGATTTTCTGGTGAGGCTTGCATGCCATCCACTGAGCTTTTTACACTGGGACAGCAAGTGAAAGCCATATGGGTTTGTACTGGGGGAGTTGAATGAAAGTCTTAATTTATGTTTTATAAGGTTGTACTGAAACTTTCTTAAGTTTTTAAATGTCCTCTACCCAAATTCATGATTGTGAGTAATATATGGATGAGCATTCACTCCAGTCTACCTCTGCAGTACAGAGGAGATACCAGGAGTTGATTATCCTAATGGCTGGGAATGACCATTTTTGGTTCTATGTGCTACTTGCCCAGTTTCATTCCAGTTTTCTTTATTTCCTTCTTCACATACCTCTCTGGATTGTTCTAATGTAGTTTAGAAGTTGGCAGAGCACTGTCTTGAAACTGAAACTTGGAAATTTAGGTACACTATGACATCTTATCCATGGATTTGCTGTCTCACTAAGAACAAAGCAATCTTGCTGAGCTATGAAGCTGCACACTTAAAATCGAGTGCTATATTTATGTGAAGTTAAACACATTCAGTGTCAAACTTTGCACAAGATTCAAATTTTTCTATCTTAACTGTGCATGAAAATCACATATTTTTCTATCTTAACTTTACATGAGGGAAATAAAGCAGAAGCTTTCTTTGAAGTCTCTGAAAATATTTGGGTTTGTACTCATTAATGTGAGTGTCAATATACAGATATCTTCTGCACTTTGAAAATAGGCTCAAAACCCTCATATTTCTTTTGAGTGTTTAGAATGATCATGGTTTGTGTCTCACTCAAGAGACAATAGGTTTCTTAAAAGGTAGCCATGACATATTGACTCCTTGATCACAGCAGTAATTGCAGATGATTTTTCAATATATTGAGATCAGCCTGTTTTTTTCTTGTCAGATAAATAAATTATGTTTTTATATAGGTTTCTTAAATTGTGGTAGAAGAAAACAGCAAAACTCTGCTGGGAGTTGCATCTAATATTGAGAATCTCAGAGCATTGAAAGCATTAGAATAATAACCTGTTACAATAAAGCTATGATATACCTAAGCCCTCTCTTCTTACAGGGGCTTTGATTCATCACTCAGATGTAAATATATGTCACAAAAGTCAGTTATTTGGTATGATACACAGTGATTCTGTGAAATTAATAAAGCTTTAAAACAAAGATGTTTAAAGAAGCAAATCAGGAACTGTTTGAAATGCTAGGAGTCATGGGAAAGATAGACTTGGTCACATAAATAGTGGGTCTGGACTTGAATGAAACCATTTTATAGCAGAAACAAAGAAATATTCTACACATTATGCTAAAGATATTATAAGATAAAAAAATTTCTCTGCCTACACAGTATACTTGCTTTCTGCTAGCAGCTGTAATTTGTTCAGGTGGGTTTTGTGCTGTCAGTCCATGTTTCAGTCTGTATGATTATTCCCTATATTACAAAATGCCTATATGCTGTAACCTTCTATTTTGAGAGAATAAAGTAAAAGCTGTTTCTGTGAAGTCTAGCCTGGAGACTTGGGAGGTATTTCTGGGCATTTAAATTGATTGTGTTTGTCCATAGCATTCAGCATGGCCTAGAAAATAAAAATCGGGAGGAGTGGGAGTGGGTTTCTTCATAATTTACCCCGAGCTATGTGTTCTGGAGAATTTTGATTCAGTTGGAAAAAAATGATCACATGACTGAGGGCTCCAAAGTTCTCTGATATGCAGTTCCTCTCAGTCTTAGGAGCAGCAAGTGTGTGAGAAATACTCTCCCTTTAAATGTTAATGTCTGAGGGATGCAGGTATGTTCGAGCAGATTGTGGAAGATTAGGAATGGGGTTGTGGGGAACCTCATCCCTAATGTGGTGCAGCTGTATAAGACAGGTGAACGGCATTGAAGGAGAAGAAGCCTGGAATGCTGATGTGTATTAACCAATCACAAAAGAGTAAAGGGCATGCAGGTGTTATGCTTTTTAAAAAAAAGGTTAAAAAGTTAGAAGGAGAGAGAGGAGAAAGAAAGGAGGTAGTTTGCCAGCACTGCTGTGAGGAGGAATAGTTAGGTGGATGTGTAAGGGACAGAAAATAGTTGGCCTGTTGTGCAGAGGGAGGAAGAAGGACATAAGGAACAGACAAGTCAATGTTTTGTAGAGCTGCTCATGGGAGTCAACAGAGAAAAAGGTATAAACAGTTCTACTGTAGGATAGTAGAGGACTGATGCTTGCCACCATCTTCAGTATCAAGGGAAAGGTACAAAGGTTTTACTGTAGGATAACAAACTGACAGTCAGTCTGCATCCACCATCTACTGGTGCCAAGCACCAACGCCAACAATTGGTGTCCTCTGTGAGGATGAGCACAGACCACAACAAGCAGGTACTATCTTTATACAGGTGCATTTGTCTTTTTGTTGTATTCCCAGTTCCTTGTAGCCTCTGCGCTGCTCTTAGGCACTGCTTTTTGCCTGGCTCTGCCTCTCCAACCATCCAAATACCTGGGGGTGCAAGAAAAGCCCCCATTATTTCCAGTTCACTGTGTCCGTGGTGTGCTTCTTGTCAGTGCAGCCACATCCACTGACAGCCATGCTTGGAAGAGTTACTGACTGTCAGAGGTGGGGTCTGAACATGGTTTATTTATAGAAAGGTTATGGGGATAGACATTGGACACTGACCCTGCTGACATCTTCATTTAGACATAAGAGATGCAAGAACATTATTTGATAGAGGCTGATGCTGAAAACAAACTTGCTTGGTGAGGAGGGGCTCAATGAGGCTTCCCATACAAGAAATGCCTATCTTAGGGTAAACAAGAACATAAAATAAGCTGTGTTAGAGTGCTGTTTCAGGAAACAGGTTTATTGATTAATTATGGCAATAATTCTCTAAATGCAGTAAAACTTTGGTGGGCCAAAGGCAATATTTGAGAAAGATGATCTTCCCAGGAATGACTGACACAAGGGGTTGAAGCCTAATGCTTGTTTCTGATTAACTTACAGCTGAGACTTCACCCTCTTTTGTAGCTTGCTTGAAAGCAATTTTTAAAATGAGACTTCAGGAAATTACTGTCTTTTTTGGCCATCCCTTTTACTTTCTTTGGTTTTGTAAAGTACAAGTAATATGCTCTTACAAAAAATAGCCATCTACAAATGGTAGATAATGTGAGGGAGATATAGTAGCCTGTAAGCTTTCTTCTATAGGAATTTAACTCTCAGTTCAAGGAAGTCTGAACGACAAGATAAGCTATGGCCAGGGGTGTGTTTATGAGTACAGAGATCTTCCTGCTATGGAAGAACTTGACAAGAAACAGAGAAGGCATATGAAGACCTAAACATGCAGCAAGTTATTTTATATCTCCCTGACTACTTCTTTCCTTTCCCTATGCAGAGATTTCTGAATTTTCATTCTATTCTTCTTGATTTTATGTAGCTTAATGCAGAATTGCTTATGGCAATTTGCTCTATATAGTGCAAATGTTTTAGTCACTGTCTGTTATGAGACAAATTTCCTTTACTAAATTATTTATTTATGTCTGTGCAAATTTTGCCCTGCCTCAAGTGGGCACTAAAGGAGCAGATATACTGCATATAATTTTCATGTCTGCTGCAATATTTCTTTGTTGTTTTGCAAAAAAAGACAGCATTGTGGAGCGGTAGCTTAAACTTCTAGTACTTTATCTTGGAAAGAAGAAAACAAATATTAACAAATGCTTTATTCTTGTTATTCTGTAAGTAATCTAGATTTGCTGACTTCTCTCTCAGCATATTAGTTTTATCGTAACTATCATAAAATCTTTGGCTTCTTTTAAAAATACATCTTGTCTCCCTACTATGGAATAATTTGCACTACTTCCTCAGAAGTACTGGCCAAAATTCTTCAAAGGCAGCTTGGAATAAGAGTCATCTTTTGTCATGGCAAGAGGCTGCAGAAATGGTCAGCATTCAATCAGAAAGGACTTTCAGTTCTTTGTCGGAAAGAGAAAAAATGCACGATCTTTGGTGAATCTTCCGGTTAGTAAATGATTTCTAAAATATATTAATTAATGAGATTAATTGTCACTCTTTCATTTAACATTTCAATGACAAAAGTCTGCTGAGACCAGGGAGCAAAGCAGGTAGCTGTTGACAAAGCAGTGTCCCTCAGGGGACGGGAGGCTGACCCGTGCCACCTGCAGGGCCCCCATCAGAGGGGTCACCTGGAGGGTGGGTTCTGTGCCTCCTGCTATTGCTATCAGCAACTGCATCACACTGAAAAGGCACAGTAGTGGACATGTCAGAAAGAAAGCTAGATTGGCATCCAAGAGGTTAATTAGAATGGGAAAGAGCAATTAAAGGGACGTGAGGAAGTCTTCATAAAGCTGTAATTGAGCACTCTTCATTAAACGATCTCATTAAACGAGGCAGAGGATTTTTTGTTGTTGTTGAAATCCTGAACTTCCTATTAAGATTGTCTAATCAGCTTTCTGAAAGGGGAGTTATTACAGTATCATAACTTTGAAAGCTTTTGTTAGATACTGCAAGGTATGTTTTATGTGGATGTATTTTCCTTGGCATCAAAATGGAGAGATGGAAGTAGTAATATTGGTTGTGTATGAATGTCACGAGTCCATTATTTTTATTTGCCCCACCTATGAAACAAATGAAGGTTTAGCTCCTAGTTTCGGTAATTGCATTCTTTTATTTTGTATACTGTGTGGTTATGTGGCTACACATACAGAATACAAATCAATACCTTAACAGCAAGTAACAGATGGATGGCTCCTGCAAAAGAACTTTGTTGTCCATTTATTGATCACAGTTATGTTAACAGAGACATACCGTAGCTACCAGTGCCAAAATAAACATCAATTTAAACAGTGGTCCAGTGAGAACAGGATTCTTGCTGGTGTACTTTGTGAGTGCAGTCTTGTTAACTGGTAGTCTGATTCTTAAATTCTCTGAATTTAAACAAAGAGCAGAGACTTAGAGAGACACTCATGCTGTATAAAATATACTAAATATTGTGAAGAATTAAAGCATTTAAATCACAACAAATAAAGCTTGTTATGGAAAAATATTAATTAAAAAGAAGCACAGTGGAATGCTGCTGAAAAAAACCAACCAAAAAAGAAGTAACAGCTTTGCCTAATGTGATGCTGTTGATATTCCTGCTGTTATATCATTCTCAATGATTTCTGTTGGTTTTCTTTTCTACCTCTGTATTTAAGACCCATAGAACTATAGCGGCACATGGAGAGAGGACAGCAAAACTCAATGTGCACCAAATATTCTTGTAGAAAGTAAGCAAAATGAAAGCAGATGGAAAAGCTTCATATCTCTCTAATTCCCTTACCATGACCCTGGGTACTGTGTGTGTAGAGGTAAATGCCCACACAGCGATTAGGTTACGAATAATTTTTGATGTTATTGATGTCCTTCCAAAATCTTCTAAAGTGATTTACATGTGTGTGTGACACACATTTTGGGGAAATGTTTATGCTCTCATTTTGGCTCAGTCTGTTTTGCACCATGGCCCCAGCTCTGTGATTGTCCAGTGTCAGTTGTCTTCTTGCCTCCTCTTGGCACAAAAACAACTTGTTCTGTTTTAGAGGAAACCCTGGCTGCTGAACACAGATATATTGACATATTTTCCACATATCCACTGGGGCCTGCTTTCTACAGAGCAGTGTAAATATAACCAACCTGGAACAGCATGGATGCAAGCCAATATATGCCTTTTGCTGCCAATTTTTCTTCTATATTGCAAAAGCAGTTTAGAGGCATTCACAATATACCCGTACTATAAACAGCATTGCTCTGATTAGTCATAGTAATAAAAGTCCATTTATCTTAAATAGACCTTCAGTGAAGTACTAATTAATTCCAAGGATTTAGGAATCTACATTGTGTAGCTTGTGTTTTCAATTAACAACATATGTAATTTATTGAAAAATTTTTAAAAAATGCATGAGTAGAAGAAGAGGAAGACACAAAACATTTTAAAAGTGACATGGAAGGCAGTAGCCTTTAGTCTCAGACAACCTCCTAGACATAAACAAGGAAGGACCCTGTAGGAAGTGTGGCTTTTTGGCTCCTGTCAGTAGGAGATTTTGAGACTGCATTGCCTGTGTTTGTTCTTGAAGTTCAGCAGATACCATTACCCCTCAGCTGTGTCCTGGCAGCTGCACTGGCTGCATTTGTGCCCTCAGAGTTTTGGGAATATGGGATTATAGGGGGAAGGAAGTGGCCCAGAAATACAGCAAGAGTTTTCTTTCCTCTTTTAGCATTTATGCCAGTCATCTATTTTATTTAAGTAAATTACTGAAGAAACTATTCATATATACCCCGTTCATCCAATATGTACTGCAAAGCAGCTGTGGAAAATTCAACCAAAAGGCATGGCACATCAGTTCATTCCCCTTCCCCTAAACTTGGCTAGTTTTTTTCTGGGTTTTTTTTTTTTTTTTTTTTTTTGGGGGGGGGGGTTGGTTGTTTTGTTTTGGTTTTTTTTTTCCCTGTGGTTGAATCCTGTAGTTCCCTTAAGGATTAGAAAGGTCTGAAAAACCTTAGAACCAGTGTCTTCCCTTCCTAGTAGGGAGAGCACAGAACATCCCCCTACCATGTTGGCTGCTGTCCCTTAGATAGAAGTAATAGAAAACCACTAGAAATAATGAGAGCCACTGCTCCTGACAGCCTGCCTTTTTTGGTGGAGGGAAGAGGGAAGGAGCAGCATTTTTTTTCTGTCGATGTAAAGGTATGTCAGGAAGCTCAAGGAAAATGCAATGGTTTGCATAATTTAGCATATTGAGAAGATACCCAGAGTTCCACCTGATGTATAGTTCATATCTGTGAGAGGAAAAAGAAACAAAACCCAGACTATGATTTGCATCATCACTACTTTATATTGAGAATTATGGTCATAGCTGGCTGAATTTGACTTAGAAATGAGATTGACATTGCACATACTCTTTGGCTTTTCTTTATCTTCTGCTGAGGAGGAGAGAAACATCCACTCTTGTCCTTACACAGAGATCTTGTCTAGGGGAGCACAAAGCATGCAGCACATAAAAATTGGATGATTGTGCTAAGAAGAACCTGGTACTTTTTTCCTGAATGTCCTTGTCAGTCTTCCCTTGTACTTGCCAGATAATTAGCTTCTAGTGATAGTTATTTTGCTTCAGGATGATAGGAAAACTTAATTTATGCTGTTAATTACTTTTCATCAATTTTCCCATCTTTGAATGGACTGTATATGTATCTATACTATTAATGAAATGAGAAAACCCCTCCCAGATGAAGTGAAAAAAATAATAGCTTGTCTTTCCTCAAAACCAATAATTTTAATGATTTTAAGAGACTGAGATTAGATTATGATACATTTTAGGTGTAAATTATAACTAAAATTGACTGTAAAATCTAGCACAATCATAAAGGCAGCATGCAACTCAGATAATTGTTTTCAGATTAATTTCTGGAATCTTTCTAGACGCTATCAATGTTTTTAAACATGAGTATGTTGGGTTACATAAAGAAATTTTACTTAGTCGTTAGCCAGAAAAACAAATGGGATTTTTAAAATATGACCTGTTAATGCTTTCTAATGGAAATAATTGAGGGGACAGCATACTGTAACTGTGCAATGAATTCTCTAAAACATGTTCTGAAAGCTGATGAGGTGGCAAGCTGGATAAAATTGCTGTGTAAACACAAATTGGCTATGGACTGCATACAACAGTTTCTTTAATTAGGTCTTGATTTAGTGGGACTCGTACCTTATCTGTGCTTTTACTTTCTGATGGATGGAAATGTAGCACTTTGTGAACATTTCTGTTTTGTTAAGGTCTGTCTCACTTCTTTGCTGACAGAAAATGTGGAGTTGGGTTTAACTGGGGAATGGAGGAAGACTGCAGAAGTGTCTTTAGTTAATGGAATCATTAAAAAAAACTTGCAGTCTTCTGCTGAAGTGTTACCAGGACAGTTACTGAAGTCTATTTGTTTTAGGCTGTGTAGCTGTGGAAGTTTGTCAGTGCCTCTCAGAATTTGGGGAACCACCTCCTGGGCTTTCTCCTCACTGTATTTGCAAAAGTGTTCTCCAGCTCCACACCTGCAGGGATGCCAATTCCTGTGAAGGGTGAGGAGTCCTGTCTATGGTTTACACTTGCACAACTCATCAGCATACTCCCTCCTGAGGAGCACAACCCACTCGGACACCAGTGGTGCATGGGGGCTGTGTGTCCCTTTTCTTCCTGCCTGCCATTAGTGTAGGTGCACAGGGAGGATCCTTGCTGTGTGTGTTAAGGGGAGCACCAGGCCATTCACCCATGGCTAGAGGCTTTGGGCACTGTCACCAAGGGCTCACAGCATGGTGTGGTACGCCTTCAGACTCCTGGTGGAAGCTCCTCTCTCAATTTCAGATAGCTCTGAACCAGACCCTTAGGACAGAGTGTTTGTTTTTTACAGGTACACATAGTATTGCTACCATCTGCTTCTAATTTTCCCTAACCCAGTAAAAGATATGTGTAACCAGAATTGTCTATCTGTTTACTTTGCAAGGACCAAAGTTAAATAAATAACAGCGCAGCATTCAAACTTGGCAAAAGGCAAACCAGGATCTGTCAGTGGGTACAAATTTTGTCGTCCTGACCTGTGTGGCAATAAAGAAGGCCACTTCTCTTTAATGTACTTATAGTGTAACTGTTTTATTAGAGCAAGGAAAGATATTCCTAAAACTCATTCACTGGATGCATCTCTGAGGAAGAGATTATGATCATCACAGGAAGGGTGCCACTTTCTTGATAGGTAACAGAAATGTCCCTGAAACTGCTGTCTGGGTCCTGGTGGGCTGCCTGTGGCTGGTGGAGCTCATGATACCTGTTCTAGAGGAAGGTGGGAAACCCTATGCAAGGGGATGAAGCCTCAGGGATCCTTCAGGAAGCATTTTGGATGAGTGATTCGGATTATTTTGCTATTACTTGTCTAATTGGCCAAAAGTAGTTGAGGACAGAGTAGGACATTAGACTTCAGTGGTGTTTATCCTTCCTAAGAGTGTTACAGCTATTAAATGTTGGTAAAGGATTCATGCTTAAATTTGTGGGTGATAAATGCAAAGCAAAATGGAGCAGCCAATTCTCTATGTCATGTGTTGTAAATCAGAGGAAATCCTTGCCACAGGCCATTGTGTGTATTAAAACATCACACAAATTCCTGGCAGTGTTCCCTGGAGAATTAGTAAATGAGTGAAAACATGCTTGGCTTAAGAAAAGCTGTGGCTGTAAATGTTTGGAGCACAGGAGAGTACTAGAAGGAAGAGCAGTTCCTTCTCTTCATATGCCCATTCCTCGGGCTCTCACTGAGCCACTGTCATGGTTTAACCCCAGACAGTAGCCAAGCCCCAGGCAGCTTCCTCTCCCACCAGCGGGATCAGGGACAGAATGGGAAGGGTAAAAATGAGAAAATTCATGGGTTGAGATAAAGACAGGTTAATAGGAAAAGTTATGCACACAAGCAAAACAAAACAAGGAATTAATTCATCACTTCCCATGGGCAGGCAGGTGTTCAGCCATCTCCAGGAGAGCAGGGCTCCATCACACATAATGCCTACTTGGGAAGACAAAAGCCATCACTGAGATGTTTCCCTTTTTCATTCCCCCCTTCCCTTTATATACTGAGCATGATGCCATTTGACCTTTGGTCAGTCTGGGTCACCTGTCCCAGCTGTGTCCCCTCCCAACCTCCCATGCACCCCCAGCCTCCTCACCAGTGTGGGTGGCTGTAGGAAAGCAGAAAAGGCCTTGGATTTGTATAAGCCCTGCTCAACAATAACAAAACCAGCTCTATATTATCATCACCATGTTCAGCACAAATCCAAAACACAGCCCCATATGAGCCACTGTGAAGAAAAACAACTGTACTCCAGCCAAAACCAGCACAGTAACATTCTTTATGGCTCTCTCTATTCTTGTGGTTTTGTTGAATGCTTTGCCTGATGGATTGCTTGCAACCTTTTTCCTGTGTATCTTTGCTTACAGTGTCATGTGTCTGCGTATCCAGCGATTTCTAGTTCTGAGAAGATGGCTGGTTTTCATTTGTTTAAGTAGGATAATTTCAGAAAGTCATTTCCAGAAAAACTGTTGGAGAGAATAAAGAAGATTGGAAGATTGCTATCAGCAAATGCTATAGACAAGGAAAGTAATATTAGGAGAGCAAAAAAGCACCAATATTTTATTTTTCAGGTTGGAAGAGGAAAGCTGGCACAAAGAGCACTCAAGGGCTTTCTCAGGACACTCCTTTCCTTCTAACAAATGCTCTTATGCTATTCTTGCTTTTACTCTTGCCACCATCTTACCCTCAGTATAAAACTGAACAAAGAGAATTTTCAAATGAATCCAGCTAGAAAGTCTATTTGAAGTATTTTCCAAGATATCTTTGCCATGCCCTATCACTTAAAAATAGGCTTTAATTTCACCCTATAAGAGAACTGTGTCAGAAATAGTTGCAGGCAGGAAACAGAAATTGTTTCCACCTGGAGCCAAGTTACTATAATTTTGCATTCCTCAAGTCTATGGGGAGTTTACTGTAATTATTTTTTAAATCTAATTTATCTATATTTTCCATCATTTTATTTATGTTTATTAGTCTATATTAAATGTTTTTGAAGAGGAAGATCTCTTTGCTTTCTGTGCACATCTTGTGAGTGGAGCCATCCAAAAGGACATGGCATTAACCTCTTAAAAAAAACAACTGATCAAAACAACACACTCACATTGTAAAATAGACTTAAAATTCTCCTAGAAATATCTCTTAAAATGGAGAGTTTCTGTCTTTTTAGCCCTGCTTACATGTTTAGGCTGGTGACTTGAGTTCACATCCAGACTGATTAATTTTACCTTTTCTTCTGACAAAATGAAGGTAAAATGAATAGCACCATAGTTTTAAGTGCTCTGTGGCCACAGGTAGAGCCAAGATCATCAATGATAACCCTTATAATACTGGACAGCAGACCACAACAATAGTTGCGATGTCAGGCCCATGGATACGTGTCTGAGTAACAGCACAGCCTTAACAGTTAGCTAGCTTTGATTTCAAGGAGTCAGGCAATGGTAAAGCCTCTGCATTTCAGTGTGGTGTTGCAGTGATTAAATTTCTAGCCTGAATTTGGTTAGCTTCAGCTTCCACTGATGTGTTGTGAGTTTGTCTGAGAATGTCTCCCACACAGACTATGCACTAGCTGCCTCCTTATCACATCTTAAATAAACTAAACAGATTGTTTAATGTAGATGCTTCCAACATGAGTAGTCAGGTTAAGATAATTGAAGCTTTTTGTGGGGGGAAGCTACTCACCTTGTTTGTGCATAAGTCGGTGCTTGCCAGCTGCTGACTGGAAAATGCACAGAACACGTGTCCCATTTTCTTAGACCTCTCCATGGATAAGGAATGCTCTCAAAGTTGTGACTTAATGGCATCCAAGGCCTGTAGAGATGAAAGGAGCTTCCCAAGAAAACAGTTTTCCTGTGGTTTTTCTGGTGCTGGGCCATTAGCAGCTGTTTTCAGCAAGGTAGGAGATGGTCACACTGGAGGATTCAGTCTTTTGTCACTTCAAAGGTGTGAGACTGAAAGATGTGTGAAAATTTTCCCATGGATGTTGCTCCTAGTCAGTATGTTGACCTCCTGTGTGATCTGCCTAATGTTCAGTTTCCTGTTTCCTTAGCACTTTCCTAATTACTTTTGCAATATTCATCCAGACCTTACAGACTGTGCTGGGTTGGTCCTGTGACAATGCAGCTGAGCAAAAAAGGTAAAACGTATTTCTTTTGCTATTCATATGCTTCATCCTCCTAACCATCTTATCCTACAAACAAACTGAAAGGAAAAGTTGTCTATTCAGAAGTCTTTCTTCAAGTCAGGTGCAATTTCTGCAGCAAATGTGATTTTTTTTTTTCTTATGCAGTACTTATCCTATTCCTTCACTACTGTGTTTCTAAAGAAAAATGGGCAATGCCCCCTCTGCTGTCCTAGCTTACATCCTAGTGAGTTGCACTTGCTACCATAAGTATATCTACTGATGTCAGTGAGAATGTGAAAAGCAAATGTCTATTTAGCTATTGTTATTGTTATCTGGTAGTTTATAGTCGTTATCTAATGCATCTAACTTTGAGGGATGGCTCCTGACATCAGTTTCACATTTGATCTATGTCTAAGAAGCTGTTCAGACAGTTTTG
The DNA here is from genome assembly GCA_013389925.1 of Aegithalos caudatus. NCBI lineage: Eukaryota > Metazoa > Chordata > Aves > Passeriformes > Aegithalidae > Aegithalos > Aegithalos caudatus. The sequence continues at coordinate 104,220 of WEIU01002558.1, read as the reverse complement.
GTTTAGCCTTGGTCATGATATAAGGAAAGAGATTCTTAGAATTCCATTTATTATTTGAAAAAACAGTGCCAGCTTGTCAGTTAATGATATGGTTCATATTGAAAGGACAGTAAGTGACAGTCAGGTTTTTCCACCTGTTAAACAAAATGTGCTGCTTTTGAACTTTCAGAGTGTAACTGATTTGGGAGTCACAGTGATTTGATCTCAGTCATCTTTCACGTATATCACAGAATTGCTGATAAATTTGTTTCATCTATACTGGCTTCAGAAGGACTGGAAGATGATCTGCTGAAGCTGTTGTGAAGGGTGCAAATATTGGGAGTGAATGATGTTCCCTCTCACTAACCAGTCAGCTTGAGGGAAGATAGGTAGCTGTCCCTGTTTCTTGCAGGTCCTTTGAATGACCCAAGTGCCTCTCTTTGGGTGGGTGTACCTGTGCTTTAAGGCTTTATCACTTTTCTGCAGCCAGTTTTCTGGAAGGGAAGTGGTTCTCCAGCATTGTTTCACCCAGGTGGACTGTCACTGCTCACCACTTCAGCAAAAATCAGCATTGACCCGTGTCTTCATCTAAGTTTTCACTCAGTTCACTGTACAACGTGTAGCATAATGTGTGTAGTATGGAAACTGGGACACATCTGGTGCAATCAGGTGTCTGCAGACACTGCTGCAGTGTCAGGAGGTTCTGTAACTTTATAAGATTTTACTCAGCTTCATCTGCACGTACTCAGATCAGCTCTAAGTTTGTGCAACATCTTTGTTTGTTGTTTTTCCAAATGATATATTTAATTTATATATACTCAGTGGAGTCTTGACTTGTATGAATGTTTATCCCACAGGCAGTGTTGAGTATGCTGCAAGCAGATCTATCTGTGCTTTTCATGGTGCTCATTTATCTACATAGCCCACTCAAGGCTGACTTTCAGCACAGGAAATGCTGAAAATGCACAGTGCTTCAACAGTATGAGCTGTTTATCTTTAGATGTACTTTTCAGAGTCTGGTTTATGTGGTGCACTGAAGAAAACAGATCAAAGTGACATATCCTGTAATTTCATTACCTTACAAACTTCATTTGGGCCTGTTGTCAATAGAATAGCACTGGGACCAAAACAGATATTTGGAAAATCTTTGAAGTTTGGAACATATGGGAGGTAGAACAGACTTGTGACAATAGACTCTGCTTGAAAGCTAAACTGGTAACTTAATATACTGAATGCATTATGGAAACTGTTCATGTTTAAAAGCACTGACAAAGAATCAGTTCCTAAATAAAACCAAACTCTGTCTTAGATTTACAGAAACACTCAGATCCTGTGTTGGCAGTGAAACATTTATCTCAGAATCACTTTTTGATGTTCCTTAGTGCTTTATTTACATCCTATCTAGTTATAATCAGCAAACTTCATATCAAGCAGCTGAAAGAAGTTGCCAGGGCAGAAACTAAACTGTGTTATATCCTTTTGGAAATGTTTAAATATTATACAAATAAGATAGCTTCCAGGTAAGGTACATAATGCCTTGTCTTTCTAAGCTGAAAATTATTAATTTTACAGAGTTCTCACAAAGTACAGCAGAGTACACAATGTAATAAAGAAACCTATAAAAAAGTTTTATGTGCTTTTAATTCTCCTTGAAATCAGGAATGGGCATTAATGATGAACTTTTCATCTGAATCTGGGTTTTCTTAGAAGATCAGATACTTAAATTTTTCATGGGATTGTTGTTCCCGAGTTTTTTGATTTTTTTTTTTTTACTTTGGTTGCTTTGAAAGACAAGTTAAATATAAATCATAAAATAGCTTATTATTTTATTTGGAAGTATTGAAATAGTTATTTGTAGTTTAAAAGTGCAGATTTATACTTCAATATTCCTAAAGACATGATAATTTTTTGTGTGCTTCTCCTGAATATTTTTTAAAGTGTAGACAAAACAATAAAAATCATAAATGGAACTGCAATTTGTATAGGAATAGATGACTGAGTAACAAAAAAGAACACATGGACATTTTGCATTTCTAATAATCTTCAGAAATAACTTTGTGGATCAATATTTGGTCTGATGCAAAATGTGTGATGCTGTTGATTTATCCAGCCAGTTTTGCTTGAACTGAACAGCCTATACTCATTCTTAAAGCTCAGAGAAAAGTGACTGAAGATAAGAAATAAGTTAAAAGAAGAATTTGAAAGTAGTCCTTCACTAGCAGCTACTAAGTCCTCTGCTTGGTTCAAGGTAAAAATTTATATTCAACTCTGCCAAAATCATTACAGTGAAAGCTCTGTATGACCAGGAAAGCCCTGAAAATTTTGATTGATGAGCAGTGTTGGCCAGAATATAATTTGCCATGCATGTTGCTTTTAAATTTAGAAAATGTAAACATTTTAGTTTTGAATATTTAAAACCTGAAAATAAACAGAACATGGGAAATTTGATCCTTTTTCTGATCCTATTTCAGATTATGTTAAAATTAACTTTAATACCATGCTTTAGCTGGTGGTATGTTTTGAAAAAACAGTGACAGGTATGTTTTTCTGTTTTGGTGTTTCTGAACATAGTTATATGACATATGGCAATCAGGTTATACACATTCAAATAAGGAACTAAATTTCATGTAGTCTTCCTAATTCCCTCTCCATGTACCATAGGAAAATCTAGTTCAGTTGATGATTATGGCTGTAGAAAGAAATAGTCATGGACATATTAATGAAAAATGTGGAACAGTGGTGCTTCACTTAGGATTTAGAGTCATCCACAGTCCTTTTCGTTGGTGCTTATAGGCCTTAACTTCCAAGTCTTGCTTCACTCAATCCCTGGTCCTGTCTTCAGGAGCTGAATGAGATGATGTGCTGTGGCTTCTCTGTTTTCATCTCAGGTTGGTCAGCTGGCCAAACTTCTCAGTGCTGTGTCTCAGGCTGCATCACACTCCCTCCTCCCCATTCTTCTCCTCTCTTGCCTGCTGTCCCCCTGTGTAGGGCAGGGAGTACTTCTCATCTGTGTGGGGTTGCTGTGAAGGTCCATGTTTTGTGAGTCTGTGATGCCCTCGAATAACAGAGAAACCAAGGAAGTAACAAAGCCTAGAGAGTAATCTTTTATTACACAGATATTAGTGTCCATTCTTTGTGATTTTTTTTTTCTCTACACAGCTTGCCTTTTGGCATGTTCCCTGTGTCTGCTCCCAAAGACTGTGTTCTGTCTTCCTGCACAGCAGTACAGATGCCTGGGATGATAACACCACAGCATCAGCTTCCTTTCTCAACTCTTTATTTGCTTCAGAAATTTATAAAATGCAGGAATCCACCTTAAAGTCATAAATACATATGCAATGACACTGTCTTCATGTCACTGAATGTGGTTTTGAGTGCACATGGCTGAATACCAACAGGCACATCTCAATTTTTAGTGGCATACGTACACTTAATGTCCAACAGCAAGGATCTCTGTTAATATCCCATAAAGTTCTGTGCTTTTCAGCTGCACAACAAAAAATGTGCATATGATTTTTTTTCCAGATGCTCTGATTTTACTTTGCTTTGTAAATTTTGTGTTTATATTAAAGCTTTTAGTTATAGTTTGATTTTGATCTCCTAGGCCACTTCACTGCAGTGAGATTTTGATGTATGGAATGTGACATTTCCATGCATCTGAATTTCAGAATGGGCAAATGTATACACTCTAGAGGTATGGAGACTATTTAAAGATTTCTCTGGCATCTGAGTTTTGACAGCAGTTTTGTCCTCTGATGGTAAAGCCTGAAAAAAGGAAAATAGAGGTGAGCAGATTTGAAGGAACTCTTTGTGAATGCTGACATTAGCTCAGTAAGGATGATCTCCTTCCGCTGCATCTATATTCAGTTGAGGGGAGGGCATTTGTCCTCCACACAGAGACTCAGCAGTCAGATTAGGCTTCCCTGGTGAATGTTTTTCTCTCCATTGACTGGAGACTGTTTAGGCACACCTGATTAAATTAGCCTTGATGAGTATTCTTTCTGATGGACTAATCTAAGAACTGAGTTCCAGTCATTAGGAAAGCTGATATGTGAATGGTATCTCTGTATCTTGGGCAGCTTACCCTAAAGATGGGCAAATTAAGCAACATTATGAAGTTCTTTGTAGATCATTTTGCATTAGGGTTTTGTAATTCTGAGTGGACTTTGATCCGTATTACCGTAGACAGGACAGTTTAATGAACACGGGAAAAGAGGAATAAGCATTAAGAGTAGGGAGATGGAAGGAAAAGAGTCTTATTTGAACTACTGGATTTCTGACATGAGATCTTCAATTTATATTTTGTCCTCATTAAAGCAGAGATGCATGTAACTTTCATTTACTGAGTGAAAATGGAAACATGGAAGAAGCAATCTGATAACTGAAGATGTTCATAGTAGGAAAACTAGCTAACCCTCATACCTGGAAAATCTTCAGATGGTAGTGGTTCAATATCTGAAATTGCTGGCTTTGTGGATTACAAGAAAGTTTTTAGGAAATAACCTCTGAGCTAGAGTGCTGGGTACTTAAGGGCACATTAAATAGAAAAAGTTGGCTCAGGTAACATTGTGATTGCAAGTAGAAAAACAAATTGGAAAATGCAGTACAGAGGCATTCACAGTAGACCTATTACACTTTATTTACATGACTACTGCTGGTGATTTTTTTTTCTAATAACTTGAGTGGGTGGCTCCATGCAGAAAAAATATTTATATCTATCCGAATTTTCTTCTTGTGCAAATTTACCAGTTACCACTAGTATTGTTGGAAAATGAAAGTGCAATTGACTCGCTATCTTTCATTTTTCTATAAAGAAACTGAAGTTCTGTTCTTTAACTTGATAAGGTGTTATAACATTCTTTCATCTAGAAAACAACTTCTGTTATTCAAGATGGCATACCTTTCTGAGGTCCATTCCTGGAGGTATTCTGTTGTTAAAAATGCATAGTCTTGTTGAGAAGCCCGTCTCTTTTGGAAAAATGGGAACACCACCCTCTGACTGTCACTTCTGTGAAGCTGGTCCATCACAATGGAAAAGAGCAGTTTGATACTTGTGCAGTAACAAAATTAGTGTTAGCTCCTGTTATATGATACATAAACTGGTGTATTTGGTTTGTGTGGCCCAGTTATGGTAGCAGGTGGGCTACAGGGGTGGCTTCTTTCAGTAGTTTCCAGAAGCTTCTCCCATGTCCAACAGAGTCAGTGCCAGCTGGCTTCAAGATGAAACCACCACTGGCAAAGGCTTTGAGTGACAGTGGTAGTGCCTCTGGGATAACAGAGTCAAGAAGCAGGGGATAAAAATCTGTGCAACTTCAACCAGACAGAGGTATAAGAACAGCTCAATTTCTCATTGTCCCTACTCTGAGGTGACTGATAATAAATAAAACTAGTTTTCCTATGTCTCACCTGTTTTGCCTATGTTAGTAACTGGTCAGTGATTGCTCCCTGTCCCTATCTCAACTCATGAGCCTCTCATTGTGTTTTCTCTCCCCTGCCCAGCTAAGCAGAGGGATGGTAGAGTGGTGGGCACCAGGTGTACAGCCAATGTCAACCCACTACAGGTATCAACTTGAGATCTTTTGAAAGCAAGAAAGGTTGAAACAGCACTGCCAGTCTTCCCTGGGAGTGCTTATGCAGGGTTGTCTCTTACAATGGGTAAAACTGTGTCTGCCTCATGAGGATCATACATCTTTCCTATCCTCAAAGAGGCAGGGTAACAGGGAGCATTAAAACTGACTTTAGATAAATTATTTAGATTGGTTAAAGAAATAAATACTAACTGTTGTCAGTTTGGGAGTTGCAATTACTCAGTATTAATTAGGAGCGTTCACATTTAAAATCCATGCTTTGGAGTTTGTATGATACAAATATCAGAAATACGTTTAATCAAAAGAGGGAAATATTTTTCTTGCTCTTTGAGTGTGTGTGCTATTTATTTATAGGAGGATGTTTGCAATTTGGATGTTTGCAAATTGGTATCCTTAAATTGTAGTGAAGCACATACAGAGCACTCTAATGCTGTTTCACCCTGAACTATGTGCTTGTGTTTCTGCTGAAATTGCATGAGCATTCAACACTTTGGAGAATAATTAGATATTTATCTATTAGGATAGCAAATTTGTACTGGGGAGCATATAGGGGATATATGTGGTTCATAGTCTTTACTGGACATGCTTTGAACATCACCTGAATGCAATCCATTGGCTCTAATACGGAATGAGACCAGTGGGGTTTAATCTCTGTCATGCTTCTCTTCTGCTGCTAAACATCTATGTTTTACCAGTTCCACAATAGTTTGACTGAATATCCATTTTAAGCAACAACTTCATATATTTTGATTAAAAACCAGAAAGATTGGAAGTAAGATGAGACACAGATTTCAGCTCTCACTTTGAGGAGACTGTTTCTTGTTTAATGTTTCAAACATTAAGACATGATTGTATCTTGTTTGAATGTTTCTCTGCTTTCTGGTTTAAAATATTGTGCTGAGACAACTGATTCAGAAGGGATAACCATATTAGCAGGTTTTGGTAAACAAATGCAGTAGTCTCCCTCCTTCCCTCAAAAAAATCACTGCTGCTGCTGAGGACATTTTTAGGAAAAAACCCAAAGACAACAGAAATGCTTTAAAACTTTTTAAATATCAGTTCAGCTCACACCATTAATTTTTCATAATGGTTCATAAGATTATGGTAAGTAAACAAGTAAATATTTAGTAAGTATTTAAAATTGCTTCCGATGTTAATTTCATGGTAATAAAGAGAAAACATGTTTTGATTAGGGATTAACAATATTTAGTTTTTGCAACAGTGGTTTATTGGATAGTACTAGTCAGAGTGCAAGACACTTCAGGATGGAAACACTGACATTCAGAAAATATCTCAAGCTTTTATTTTTACATTCTGATTAATGCTACAGTAACATCTAAAGGCTTGAATTTGGAGTTTTGTCACCCTTTAGAAGTGCACAAACACATTACATAAAATGGTCTCTGCCTTGAATATATAATGGTAACAGCAAAAACAACTGAGAAAAAAAATAGTGAGGAGCAGGAAGGGGAAGAAACTTGCTGAAGATAATCCAAAAACACTGGAAAGCGAAACCAGGTTTCAAAACATAGTTTCAATGCTCATCCATTATCATATTCCAGCCACTCTGATTCCTATGTCTTATGGGAGTTTGGTGTTTATGACAAGAAACTTGATGTCAGCTCAAAACAAAATTAAGAACTTGGGATCTAACTGTAGAAAACCTTTTAAATAGTCTGATTGCTTCACTGTCGGTAATTCAAAACTTAAGGTGGCAGGCACAGCACTTCAGCTGAGGTGCTAACATTCAGTTCAGCCTATGGTAATTTTACTCAAATGCACATTGCCTCCATATATATTAGGTTCTGTCAGAGACAGCTGCATATAAAAAGCATTATTGCAATAAAATTTTCTGGGATTATACAATTATATAAGTGTTTAAAGCCAAGACATACTGTTTGAATTATTTTGGTGAATATGTGTAAGTTCTTATTAATCAGACCCCACTGACTTTTTATCAACCATGTCCAGTGCACCATGAAGAGCACACATGCATTTATTCCTTTTATGACCTGTGTGAGTATCTGAAAAGTTTCTAGTTTTCATTTATCTCACTTTGATTATGCAAATGTGATTGGATGAATGATTTGAAAGCATTTATATTGCCCACGCCCTACTTCCAACAGTTCCCATTCAAAATCAGGTCTGTGTTTCTTCCTATCAGCACACATTACACTGTGATATGCAGATTCTTCAAAGTCAGAATGTGTTAATAGGAATGTGTGTATTTAATTTTTTCTTCTGTTGAGAGCATTTCTTTCTGAATTTTGTATTATAATTTACATAATGTAAATATATATATATATACTCTTTCCATAGCATAATGGGCCAATTAAAAGGTGAAACTAAAATGTTGGTAGTGCTAAAAATCAATTTATGAAAAAGTGTTGAGATCTTCAACCTGTCTTAATTGCTTGAGAAAGAACAAAAAGACAAGATTGAAAAATAAATATTTCACAATAGTCTGTATGTTTAGAACAGTTCAGTTTTCACATGCCATCGCTTGAAGTGATGAATTCAGAATTTGGCTATGGTAAATAAGACCTTAAATATTCAAATCCGTGTTGCATTTTCTAGAAAAATTGTAGATATACGGTATTTGCACTTAGGATATATGAATAAAAAAGGAACTGCATGTTTAGCAACAGTTTTATTCTTTAATTACTCTTCTGAATTTTAGGAAAAAAATGTTGTAAGCCTTTAAAATTTTTTTACAATAAGGAGCACATAAAGGAAGCTGGAATGTGAATAATTATGCCATTTTCCTTAGTGTTTCATACTTCTAGTATTTGACTTCTTCAGTAATGGTAAATTAATCCCTTAATTCTGTATTTCTTAGACTTTTAGACAGTTCTGCTTATTTTATGATGCTACTGAGTACCCATTGCTGCTGCCCTTGCTGTCACTATTGGAAGTCAGGTTGGGGGCTGCTGACAATCACGAGGCTTGCAAGCTGCTTATGACTTTCATGGCACAGGTGCAAGAAAAGGTTAAAAAATATATCGTGACCTACATCTGTGCTCATTTTCCCAAACCAAGTTGGTGCCACCAGTGGGAAGCCGCTTTGGGATGTAAAGTGACTGGTACATTGCAGATGTTTAGCAGGATATAGCAGGAAATAATTGGGTTACAGTGATGGACTAGCAGAGAGTGGGTCTGGCTCCTTGCCCACTGAAAAAGCAGGACCATAGCAAGGCTCTTTTTCTCTTCTGCTGTAGTCTTCTGGAATAGTCAAAGCCCATTCCTGGTGCTCACAGTCTTTATCAGTTTTCAATGCTAATCAGAGCAAAAGTAGTTCCAGCATACATCTATAGGTCCAGCACTATACCTAAATTATCTTTGTTTAATATCTTACTTTAAAATGATGTTTAATTTCTTCTTGCCATTGAAAATATTTTTCTTAACATAACTTTGCAGTCTATGGTTTACTATGGATATATATTGAAATTGCCTACAATCTTAATTATCTTTCAAAATAGCTACCTAAAACTAGACTGAGCTTATGTTCCCAAACCTAAATAATAGAAAAACCCTTCTAAAACCCTCCAAAAGTTTTTTTATGCCGCATATCAGAATCAGCTTATGGAATGGTTCCTGTCTCTGTACTACTGTAGTTGCTAACATTCTGCTCCTGAAGATGCAGCATAAAATTACATGTTAAGTACTAATTTGGGTTTTCTTGTTATTCATGAATATGTGAGCCTGTAGTTGAAAGACATTATGGTTCATCTCTGAATTTAATCCTTTGCAGGAATAGAAAGTAGAAGGGACTCAGCATTATTTGGCTTGCTTATGCCAGATGACATACTTGAGTGTTCCTGCACAAAAACATGTTGCCAGACATGCTTTTAGATCTTCCTTTTCTGAAAAATTGAGTGGACAGTGAATAAATATTTGAAGCAGTTCTTTTTGTGTTTCAAAACATTCAGTAGAATAAAAGCATAGCACTGGAAAGTCTTTAGCCTCTTTAAATTCTAAATCAGATGCAATGTTAAAAAACTTTTTATTTAAACAAAGCCAGCTGCTCTGTTATCTGCCAAGCAAGTTGCATGGGGCCTTCTCTTACAGTATGTTTTTCCAGTGAAGTATGGGTGTGGAAATCCCCTGCTGATCCCTCCCTTGTTCCTCATGTCTCCTTCCTCCCCCTACAGTAATGCAATAACATGCACTATTAAAGTTAGTTAAAGTCTCCCAAATCCTGATCTTTAGCACTGGAAAAGGTAAGCTAATAATACATCAAGTGCTTGACCATCTCCAGGTACCGGGCACTGTATTTACCCAAGCTCACTTGAGATGTTATCTCTATTTCTTTTAAATACTTGTCTAATCTCTCTGCATTTTGGAATCTTATGCTTCTCTCTGTCAACTTAGAATTTGGAAGAAATCTTTTAGTTTCAGTATGTTGTGTGATTTTTAATAATAGTTGTTCCTCCAACAAGGGTCTCAAACTATCTCTCATACTTTGTAATCTTTTGACATATGTTACTGCTTTTCAATTTGAATCAGTTGGAATTGCTCCAAATAAATCTTCTCTTCTCGTAGCTTCAACTGGGAAAAGGAAGAATGTTGTATAAATGAGGAACTCAAAACTTCAGAGCTGAGCTCCTTCTTGAGCTCCTCCAAAGTGTGAGGCAGAGTCTGGAACATCATCTGGTCAAAAGGTGTTCTCTTCTAGGGATAATAAGTCTTTGGTACATGCAGGATGTAGTCAATGCTGTTTGGGCAGTGTCTCATGGCATATCTTCCTCCAATTTTTGCTTTCTGAAACCTCATCTTAATTATGGTACATGTTCTGAGACTGCTGAACTACCATCACAAATTCACACTGAAGTCATAGAAATGCTGTTGTATCAGTTGGAGGGTAACCCCATTTTGTCAGTCAGCTTTTAGGGGAATAGAGAGATTTTGAGGCTGCTGGTCATACAACAAGAGATAGAAGTACACAGTTCCCTGCATTACATGTGACTTTTTAGGGAAGACGGGAAGAGTTTGGTGTAAAATTTTGATGGGATTTATTTTCATATTCTGTACTTTAGCTTTCTTATTATTTGTCTTGCTAATTGTATATGTGGGCATACTACACTTAACAACTCAAAACTCTTCACTTGAGTTTAGATTATTAATTTAATAAAATTAGCATCCAAATATATTGTTTGGATATGTAGTCAAACATTTCATTCACATTTCATCCAGACCTCTCTGACTATTATGTGTGATGAGAAGTATAAAACTGCAGTGTAAAAAAAGATAAACTTCCAAATTTTGTACATACTGGGGTACTCATCTCTGCTAAAAGATAATAAGTAATGAGAAATTGGAGGGGAAAATATTTACCCACAACAGACATGATAAATTCTGTCACCTCAGATAATTGGGTATGCATGATGGATTTCTCAAAAGATGTGGTGAATCTGCCTGTATAAGACTAAACTGTGCCAGAATACCCAAACCCTATTAGAGAAAAAAAAAGGCTAACAGAAGATCATCACATTTTTATGATTGTCATAGTCCTTATTTTTCAAGAACTAAAGTCAAAGGCATTGTTGCATAACTGTTACAGAGCTTTTTTTCCAGAACTGAGCTCTTCTGGATTAAAAGATGTTTCATTAAAGTCTACCAAAAACTAGGATGAGCTGACCTTCCATGAAATAGCTAAAGCTGTCAAATGTGTTGATATTCAGAGTAAACTTCTGCACACCATAATGGTCCTTGCCTTACAGGTGGAATCTATCCTGTAAAATTTTAGATTTTTTTAAGCTAGGTATCTATTTCAAAGCAAGTTAGTTGGGCTCTTTTTGCAGTCAGAGGTTAAAAAGTAAGATGGAATGGAATTCATCAAATCTAAACCTGACAGTATCTTTAAAATAAGATGACTTATGATCTAGAAAAGGCTATCTCTAGTGGTTCTAATGCAAAACTGAACATCTCTCAGGGATGTATGTCCAGAATTTGGTTGACTAATCATAGCCTGGATTATTAATTAGTCATTATTACATCACCACATGCATGTGACTTTGATGAAAAAAAAATCCCCAGTTAGAGGTTTTCTTGTGTCTTTGATCTGGATCTCTAGCTTTGATCTCCTTGTGTTTCATAGTCAGATGGTGAATACTACAAAACCACCTACTCCTCTATCAAACTTCTGACGTTTCATTTTTTGTCAGTCCCATGATCTGTAACTTGCAAACAAGCAATGAGAAGCAGTAAATAAGACAATGTTACCAAACCAAGTGTTCAGAAGTCCTGAATTTACTGCCAGTGATTGAATCACTGATCCAGTTGGTTCATATATGTTCTTGTGTTCACATCTTGGGCATAAACATTCAAGAGTTGCTGTTCAGAAAATTATTTTTTTAGCTTTGTAGTACCTGTATTGTATAATCTGGGTTCTCCACACTATGTGGTTCACATGAAAGGAAGAACACAGGAGTTCGTTCCTACCTTGGTTTACTTCCATTTGTTGTTTGTGTTATACTTTCTATTTTCTCCCCACCATCACAACTCTAAATTTTTAATTTTCATTTGCTTTACCTACTTTTTAAATGCTTTTGAGTGCTTTTACTATTTTATTTTTTTATGTTATAACTTTGGTCCTGAGTTTCCCCATCTCATTCCTGAATCTCACACTGTCATGTCTGATATTGGTCCAGAATGTATGTGGTTATGATCTCTAGCATCAAGGGCTGTGATAGAGAATTTTTGGTCTCTAAGGGGCCTACCCAGTTGTCCTTCCTGTCTGGAAGAAGCAAACACCACAATTCAGTATCCTGCACAGCACTTAAAAAAAGAGTTAAAAAGAAATGAAGTGGGATATCCCCAGCTGCTTGATACCTTTACATACAAAGGCCTGCACATTTTCCATCTTCAGCAGTAGAAAGAGGAAAAAAGACCTAATTGAAAACACCCTTGGTTCCAAGGCTGCTCTCTGGCACAGGTTCCTTGAGACACAGAAAATTGTTAGCTGGGCTCCAAAGCCAGACAAAAGGGGTCTTCAGAAGAACCCTATTTGCCCAAGAACTGCTGACAGTTTCTGGTTTTCTGTGTTGGTTTTTCTGTGTTTTTAGAGGCCTACTCATCTTTGTGTGACTATAACAGAAATGTTCAACAGGCTCCTGTTCTCCTCAAAAAAGAATAAAACAAAACAAAAAAATCACAGTGGAATTCCTACAAGGTATTGGAACATTCTCAAATCTCAGATTGGGATTCCCCACTTCCATGAAGGCCAGACAGGCAAACTCAAGGTCTCTCCATTGCTCCGTGTCTGAGTAGTTGGCAGGACAGCTGCCTGGAGCACCAGTTGGAGTTGTGCTGTGTCACTGTTGATGGTTTAGGAGCAATGCAGCACTTGGCAGGGGCTGTGCTTTGGTTTTGTTCATGTCATGGCTTTGTACGCTACTGTGCCTCCCTGTCTTTAAGTCATGGGGTCCTAGCTGAAGCTATCCACAGAATGACTGCACATACACACATGCAGAGGAAAAGGGCATACTCACTTGGATATCACAATGTGTCTGACTTTGAAATGTGCCACTAGTGTGTACATTTGTCACCTTTTCTCCTGTTACTGTTCCCCTGTTGAAGTGTTTGGTCTCCTCTCTGAACTCTTTAGCCAAGAAATGGACCCCTCTCTGCCTTTTCTGACTGCATGAAGGGAAGGTGGCTGGCAGTATCTCTGCATTTACTGCACTGATTTGGCAGTTCCCCTGTAAAATCCCTGAACTATAGGAGGGGAGAGGGAGAATATGTTTAGAGAACAAATTTGCTGTATTTGCATGATATTAATAACCCAAACATCTACACAAGATTCATTCTGCTTAATTTCAGAAAACAAAATCTCCATTCTGTGTGTCAAAAATATTTCACAGAAATGGATAAAGAATAACTTAACTAAGAAGCACTGTCAACCCAGCTGAAATCTGAAACTGTACTTGTGAGATGTGGAGGTTCATAACACTGTGGTCTTGCACTCACAAATGTGCCCAGGCACACACACATACATATACACACATACATGTACACACATCTACATGTACTTGCAATTTCCCAGTACATATTTACAGAAGATGCTTGCCTGCAGGACTGTTGTGCTAGGATTCACACACCATACTTTATACCTGAGAGTGGGTGGTTTACAATGTGTGCTAAATACAACAGCATTTTAAGGAAGGAATACACAGGAACATTTGTCTTTCCATCCCACAATATACTTTGACCCTTTTTTGAACATTTTTCATATATAGCACAGTTGCTAAAATCCCAGTTGTTTCCTATTTATTTGTTGTACAAGTTTGCTATGTATGTATGGCTTTTTTGATTCAGATAGCATGATAAGGGCTGGTTTAAATCACATTGTTTTGTGGTTTTTTTTAATTTCTCATAAATTGAAATTATCTCCTTTAAGGAGTTTCATGGCCAAAAGCAATGTCACCTTTGTTTAGTGTATTTGGAGGCTTATTCCTTGTTCAGATGCCTAGAAGGTCTCAGCACAGAAAAATGTTGCCTAATCTTTAACAGAACTCAGAAGCCTTGCTGAGAAGTTGAAACAGGATTAGAAAACTCAGTATCTGATCCTTTGAGGACAGCTGCTTCAAAGGAGCTATACAAAGCTGGAGGAAAAAAAAAAAAAAGAGTGAATGAACAAGCTGGAACCCTTTGAAATATTTACTGTTCAATGAATTTGGAGTGGAAGGGGGAAGATGATGAGGCATTCCCACTCCTGAGAGGTGACATTTTCCTCTTGCTTTATTAATAGGAAAAGTATGATATTAATATTTTGACATTTCTTTTGTTTGATAGAAGCTGGAGACAGTATTTAAGTATTATACTATATGCATATGCATACATATATATGTCTGAAAGTGATAGAAAAAAGCTAAAAAAGTTCCATTTACTTTTAAGTATTGTGGGTTTTTTTCAGGGATATTTCAATTCACTGTAAAATGCATTCAATAACTGGATCAATAGCCATCATATGGCAAATACTAATCATTAAGAATCATTCTTTTATGCATTTTGCACTATCGCTCAATGGCCTGGTAGCAGCTCCTCTCAATTTCAAAGCAGTTGTGGAGCTTGAGTTCTTGTTTCAGCTCTCTGAATCAGATGGAGATGTGTATGTCCTGCTAAAAGTTCAGACTTGGCAGGGAACTGTTCCCTCATCGCACAGTGTGTATCTATCCCGTGCCTGAGTTTATTTTCCCAGCCACTATTTGCAAATACCTGCGCAGTTCTCCAGTTTCCTCCAGTTTCTCTCTCTTTTTTTATTTTTTAATTATTTTTTAAACACAGGCTTCAGGTTTTTGTTGATAAACTTGAATGTTTTCATTATATATTTCCTTATGCTCATCTTCTGAAGGCATCTTAAAGGATCCCCTGATCTGTAAACTATAGTTTCATAAAAATTGTTGTGCTTGAATCTCTCCAGGTGACTGTTTTGCAATTGAGACAATATGATCCAAAGGTCAGAGCATAGCACACCTTAGAAGCCTAGGGACTCAGCTGGTGCTATCCATGCAGTGTTGTGTTTATACGAGCTCCTAAATGCAAGGGAAACTTTTCAAACATAAAGCAAACATGGCTGTTAATATTTTATTTGGCAACTTCACTGAGTTGCTGTATGGAGCCAGTTAAACTCAGTGTGGAGGAACAGCTCTTGCCAGCCCAGCCTGAGAATGAGGATCCCAGTAACCAGGCATATCCCTTCCTGTGTGCATAGCATTGGGTTTTTAATTGCATTTAGTGCAAAGGTAATAAGAGCTTGCTAAAAGATTTAAGAAAAATAATTGTTGAAAACAAAACCCAGTCTTGAGTCAAAAGTTCATTGATTTTGAGAGGATTGTAAAAATATTTCAGGGGAGGCCTTAAATTCTTCAGTGGATTGCTATTTATCTATGGTCATGCACATGCTAAATAATGATATTAAATAAATTACTCTTCTGTTATGTTTTATAATAGTGCAAAGCCTTCCAGCTATATAAACAGCACTTTATTTTTCCAGCATTATGGAATAAAATGGAGAGATGGCCTTGTGGGTTGACTATTTGAGGTTCATGACTGAACAGCAATTTCTGAAGTTGAGCCTAACTGTGATGATAAGTTATGCCTTTTGTAATGCTCACTCATGCAAATTAAGGCATCTTTTGAACAACCTGTGCACATTACATTTCATATTTGGTAAATCTTATGCATTTCCCATCATGTTGGATGGAACTGCCAGTGTTCTAAAAAAGCAATTTATTTTGTTGTCTTTGAAGTAGCTGGTGCATTAGTAACCCTGCCACCTTTGAAATTAAACAGGATTTTGTCTGCAGTTTGAACACTCTGAAGTGTTCTTCTATTTTTAAATCTCATATGCGTATTTGAAATGCCTTCAGCTCTCCTGCAAATGGGTTTTGTTTAATGATTGCTGTTGTCTCTAAATGGGTCTTGGCATTTTTATTTGGTTTGTGATGAAGCAATTATTTTTGCTAATTGAATGTACAGGGAATGACTTGAGACAGGGAGCAAACAACATCACATAGTCATGGGCATTTTAGGATTGAGAAGGTCATCCAAAATATAGCATAGCAGCCTTTGTATTTCCTCTTGTAACCCTCTCAATATATGAATAATTTTAATGTCTGTGACCCAAAGGCTTTATTACTTCCTCAAAGTAGAAGTGAGATGTTCACTTTACATGTGTGCAGCTTGCAAAAGAAGTGTCCTAAGTGTTGTTTGCCAAAGCACAAGTGATGTGTACCAAAACTGCTTGTTATCAGTGACTGCTCAAGTGCTACACTGGTGAGTACAAATAATAGAAAGATAGATGTGCTGTCAGATCCTTCTGGTTACTGAGATATTTTACCATGGAATCAGAGCAATCGAGGGAAGGAAGGAAGGACCGCTTTGGACCTGAGTTCTCAGATACTTGCAACAACAGAAGATGTTTGTGCATGTTGGAAAGATAGAAATGTCCCAGTCTTTTCTCTCCCAGTCCTTTGCTGACTTAGCTCAGAGCTGTACAAAGTACCGTACTGTCACTCCTTCCATGTTGATCATCACCCAACATGACAATAAATAAGTTTCAGGCTAAATCAACATTTAATTCCTTCCAAGAGTCTTAAAGACATACTGATTTCTACTGAACTGTACTGGTGAAAAAAACTAAAGAAAGAAGGGAGCTTACTAATTGCATAGCAATTGAGCTATGAGATAGGAAAGCTTTGGGAGAGGAAAAAGTTAAGAGAAAACTGAGGTACATTTTAGAGAGCTCTTGCTCACTGAGAGCCCTCTTCAATGCACATCTGTTACCAAGGAAGGAAACCAAACTAGGTTTACTGAGACTGGCAAAATAAGTAATATTTGAAAATACCATATGGATAACATTAGTCACTTGGTACTGGGCAAGGTGAACCAAGAGGTTAATCTAGTATGGAAAATCTCATTGATAATTTTGGCATGTGCTCCACAAAATTGACTACCCAGGGAACAATGGAAACATTGTTTATTTACTGTGAGACACAAGACAGCCAAAACAGTCAAAAATCTAGTTACTGAAAGATAAGAGGTATTTGCTAAAATTCCATGTGCTGGACATTGCTGCCCTGATTTCCCTGTATCTGTACTTTTCTGGATTTGTATTGTGGTGTTTACTAAATTTCCTAAAACTGTGATGAAATTTGATCAGCATCGTTCATCTTGACTTTGAAGAGTTTTGTGTTTCAGACGTTATAAAGTACTGATTGTGAAAGAACCACAAAAGTAAAAGCCACAGAATTCCTTTAAAATATGTCAAGCAAGGACAAAAATCAGGTGACAGAAATTGCATTTATTTTTCTGACCAGGTAAAAATGGAATTTTGCTGTAAGCTTAGCCATGCTTTGCCATCACTTAGCACCATTATTACTGCATTAACATAGCATAACTCTTTTTGTCAGTGTATTTCTGTTAATTTGATAGCCTTTGGTAACATTCAGATTTCTCTTGTAATGTCGATGTGTCCTGGGCTGAAATTAATAGAGTGTGAAATCATGGTTTATAGCTCAACTTAAAATTATTTTCTTCTTCAGAAGATTAAAAAAACTATATTCATAGTTTGAATTCTCCCATAGAAATATGATGGGGAATGGAATAAACACAAGTAAAAATTGTTCAGCTTCCTTGCAGTGTGCTATTGCAGTATGTCTGGCCCTGGCAGGGCTGTATGATTTTGACTGCCCTGTCAGAGGAGTAATCCTCCACTCAGAATCAGGTGAAGTGTCCCTAGAGCAGCAGAACAGTGTATCTGCCACCCAGCTGTGCATATTGACAAACCCCCAAATTCTTGGAGTTTGAGTGTGTGTTTGTGTGTGTGCGCATAACAGCCACTTTGAAAACATCAGGGCTAAAGATTGGACAAGTAAGACATTATGGTCAGTGGTTTTTTCATCCTCCGTGTGATAATCGTGGTCTTATTAGATTTCCACATTCCCATGAAAATGAAGTTAGGATGTGCACAGAAATACTGCCGTTCATTTTGTATTCTTTCCAGTGCACTTTTCATCTACACATCATGGAGCAGAAAATGAGAGGCTTGCACTCCCCTAACTCTCACAGGGGATCATTAGGTTTCCCCACTGTTGTCTAATCACGTGCTGTCCCATTGATGTGTATTCAATTGATGGGTAATTGTGTTTTGCTCAGTAGATCTTGATTGAGTAAAGCAGTGTGTTGGCTTTAGTTATGAGAAACTGGTATGGATTTTAAGTTCTTAAATGAACAACAGATCATTCTGTGCCTCACAAAGTATAAGCACTAAGTATGGAGGGTATAAGTAATGGAGAAAGGAACATTTAAAATTTATGTTTGCACATGGACTTTTTAATGGAAAAAGTATATCAGATGCATGGCAAACCAGCTTATTTTTTAATTTTTGAAATGCTGGAAGGAGTTTATAAATTAGACTGTCAGTGCATTAGAGGGGCTGCCTTAGCTGCTGGAGTGTGCCTGTCATAACACACTGGATTGAAGCTCCTGCTGTGAGCTGGGGAGCTTCAAGACCTGAGCAACACGAGGGAGAGAAAAAGAGTGATATGGGAGAAAAAAGTTTTCTTGAGACTCTTTCACTATTGTTTGTGCCTCTTGCTCTGAGCTGCAGTCATTACCCCATTGTGGGTGAATGGAGTTGGGCTCTGGCTGAAGCTGTGCTGGGTACCCACACCTCTGGAAAACACTGCTGAGTGTTTTCTGCAATTTGAGGGAGTGCAGGACCCTGCAGTCTAATTTTGAGATATATATATTAGGAAAAGAATCCCTCAGCACCAGGGTACTTACGGTGACACCCATGATGTCTCATGGGCACAGACCATTATTTGTAAAACAAAACCTCTTCCCCACAAAGCTACAGACAGGCTGGGTGGAGGGAAGGCTGACTTCTTCCATAGAAGCAGCAAATTCACTGACCCCCATCATCTTTATTTCCTATGGTCCAGCTGGTTGGCCCTGAAAGTGCTTCTGTCTTCGAGGGTTTTTGCAGGAGGGGGTCCCAGTGGGGTCATCTGCTGGGGGAGGCACTTTGGGCTGTGTGGCCTGGCTTGGCTTTTGCTTTGTTGCCACCTCTATGGGGTGTGCTGAGCTATTTTGAAGCTAGTGGTACTATTAGGCTGGATGACATTCAACCAGGAGCCTTCATGAGCATGTGGAAATGCCTCTGTGGTGCTGCAGGGCAGTATTGATTAGCCTCAGTGTGAATGTGAGAGTGGCAGCTAGGGAAAGGTTACTTGATATTGTTTTGTGGCAGCACATATGTTTTGCAAACGGCTGTTTTGAAGGTCAGCCATTCGCACTTACAGCTTTTCCCAGTTCCCTGTCTGCCTTCAGCTCACAGCCAGGCTAGTTATTACTTACAGTCATTTTTGAGGTTGTGTTTGAGATGAGGACAAGAGGTAGAGCAGATTATCAGTGATAGCTGACGAGGTTGTTATGATGAGACCTTAGCTAGGGATAGGAGAAAAGGGAGAAAATAACACATTCACTTTCCTGTCTGATAATGGTAAGGCAGTTTCTGTTTGTGCACGTGCAACTCTGGTAATTTGGTGTTGAGAACCACTAATAGAAGGTTATAAAGCCTACAGAGTTGTTCTAGCTGCTGTTTTATACAGATGCACCACAGTGTAAGATGGTGAAATTTGCTTGTAGCAAGTCTTGCTTCCTCTTCTTTTAGTACATGTTGTATGAATGTACAACTAATGTGTTCTATCATAAAACTCCATTTTCAGTGACTCATAGTTGTTTATTTTAATATGCACCAGCTCTCTCAGACGCAGGCACAATTATTTAAATATATTTTTCAGCAAAAGCCAGGAAAAAGGGTGTATTATGATGAATTATGTGTACAAAGGTACATCAGAAGATAATCAGAATTAAGAAGACTTAATCCTTTGCTTTATATTTTTTGTTTCTTTTCTTTCTTATGTAACTTCTATATCCTTTTTCCTAGTCCTTGTCTAAAGATTGGAAAATTCATAATAAAAGATATATGTGATCACAATCTGATCTCTACTGTGTAGGCAAAATGTTGACACCTTCAAATGCAGAATTCCTTCAGTTTACTGATTCCATTGATTAAAAAACTCTTAGGAGAGATGGGGTGGAACTGTAAATGTTCAGTAAGACTAAGAGGTTCCAAAATGTTGAACTGAAACCAAATCCTTAATTTGGTGACTAAAGTCCAATTCATAATTCCTCAGTGAAGTTATTTTTACTGCTCTAAGGTAAAGAAGTACTAAATATTGCTGTAGCATCACTGATTATTAAAATGGAGGTAAAAGCCAAATATGCATGCTTTATGAGAAGGCAGAGGAGCAGTTCAAGATTGTAAATATTTTTATTCTTTGACAGACAGCTGCTGACACCTGGTAATAGAAAATTTGGGCATATATGCCAAATAATATTAGTTCCACATTGTTCATTGTGGCATTTTCAAGGCAATCACTAAATCTCTGTTCCACTCACCTTCTCTTAGTGCCTGCAGAGGACTTTGCCAATACTTGATGAGTTGTTGTCAGATTTCTGCATTTAAGGAAAGTAAATGCTCCTCTGATGTGAACAGGGCTCTTGCCACCAAGAGAACTGTGTGGTTCCCAGGTTTGTCACGAGTTGCAAGTGACAATATGGCTTTAGATGTTAGAGGTATGAAGAATACAGTCTATCACTATCTCTTAACAGATACCAGGACTATTCTGTTCACAGGGATGGATGTGTGTTTGAGCCAGCCGCCATGCTAATTACTGCTTCCTCAACTTGGGAATTCCAGTTTGCTATCAAACATGAAATACCAGAGTCAACAACAGTCTGGAATTTATTATTTTCATATTACCATCTTCACTGTTACTGGTATGTGTTTTTTAAGTCATATTTTACATGACTAGTTGCAAACAAAAGTTGGTTTTCAGTGTAAGAACAGCTGGTAACAGGAGATTGGGAAAGCAGGAAAGCAGAGATGAATTGCCCAGGCCTATCAGTTGCACACCAGAGGGATGCAGGAATTGAAATGCCAGTGTTTTGGAGAGGGGATGATCAATGTGAGTTTGGAGCTTGTCTCTGCCTCCCTCCAAAGTGACAAAATATTTCCGACATCAGCTTTAAGAAAGATACTTAAATTACCTGTGAATTGGTTAGGGTCTGCCTTGAGAGGAGCACCTTTTGATGTATTATCAGCTGAAATTTTCATTGGTTTCATCGGAGAATTGCACTATTTTTGAAACAAACACAACCAAGACTTATCATTTCACAGCAAGGACAAGAAAATAGGTATTGCAGTGGTTGGCTCACATTGAAGGAAAGTAACTGAAAGGTACCAAGCCTGCCCCACTCCAAAGATAAAGGGTTTTAGAGCAGCTGTTATATACCTCAGTGCAGAAGCTTGGTCGTCATCTGCTGAGTAGAAAAAATAAATGAAAGTGTGAAGTGTTTTGCTTGGCATACTGTAATGTCGGATACCCACATGTGCAATTTAAGATTATAGTACACTGGGAAATAAAGCAAAAATAACCACAAAATATCTCCAGCCTTTTCAAACTACCTGTTGCCAAGGCTTATTCTATTACATATTATATACGTAGAATTAAGTATTTAAAAATTATTAAATACTATTTTTAATTACCCTAGTTGGAAAGCACCAACTCTTTTATTTCCCTGTTAAATGTATAGTCGAGATTTTTTCCTTCTATAAGTAAAATTAAAAATATGTAAACTTAAGCCTTGATCCATGTCCTGTTGGATCTTTATATTCACTAGAAGCACAAGGGTCAGCTAGGGTAGGAATCACCAACCTATTCCATGCATGTAATTAAATATTCCTTGTAGATGGTAGCTGTGAGTCCTTTCTGAGTTGCTGTGTTCATCAGTACAACTGGCTGCTCTAGGGGTTGTGCTCAGGCTGGAGAGATGCCCTGAAACACCTCATGCACACCTGTGCATAAATGATGGAATGTAGTTTTGCACATATAATGCAAATCTGAAAATAAAATCAGGGCAGAAACACAAACCTGTATAAAGATTTTATTTTATCAGTGACCTGGGTAAGCAGAATCTAGAAAAAGAAAGGCCTTTTGTTCAGTGTATTGCCAGCTTTTCTATTGTGTTAAATTATTTGTACCAGTAACATTTCTCAAGGTGTTGGTAGGAATTTCTGCATGAGCAAGGCTGCAAGATATGGTTCTACTAATGTCAGCACCTTTTGAGGTGTATGGCTGCTTTGTTCTGTGGGAATTTGTACTGATGGGTAGCTCTCCAGAAGCCAGCTGAAATATGTACCCATTTGAATTT
Organism: Aegithalos caudatus; assembly: GCA_013389925.1. Lineage (NCBI taxonomy): Eukaryota > Metazoa > Chordata > Aves > Passeriformes > Aegithalidae > Aegithalos > Aegithalos caudatus. The sequence continues at coordinate 81,871 of WEIU01002558.1, read as the reverse complement.
ATGTTGGTTGTGAAATTACATGACAGAAATGCAGTATTTCCTGTGAATTATTATTGGAATCCTTCCTAAGTCTCTTGTCTTATATTACATTTCCTAAACTCATGTCAAAAATGCTGTACTTTTTTGGCATGTATTTCAAAGGTCAGTATGTAGTTATATCTCAATTCATATATAAGAAAAAAATAATAATTGCAAGAATGTCTTGCTATTCATTGGCTTTTCAATAAATCTTCTTGTTTTTACTTCATTTGCAGCATATGATCTCAGGGAATTAAACCAAAGTGGACTTTTGCACCCACTAGTCTCAGTTGCATATAGCAACTCCTTAATTATCACTTAGCTTCTCCTTTATTACGCTCTGTGCTCCTTAGTTTATAAGGATTGCTTTCAGTAAGACAGTTAAACTCAATATAAATGTGCTTGGAGATTAATACCTTGCCTGTTAATTTGTTTCCAGCCTCTCATCTTTTTTGTTAAAATGTACATCACATAGGAATCTGGATACACAGTTTTGGCTTCTAGCTGATGGCTCTTGCTTCCTACCAAGAGTGCAAAGCTGTAAAAGACATCTGGCAGTAGGGAGGAAAAAAATTGTAAATATGATTTGAATGCTAATTGTACTTCGGGTTTTTTAACACATCTCGCTAGAAGCCTTATTAGTCTTTTATGTTCTTGCATTCTGGGCTGGTATGACCTGAACAGAGAGAATGAGATTGTAATTTCCCTTCTGCTGGGGGTGAATATAATTTATTTTTCTTATTATTATTGGACTCTCTTAGCAGGAATTAAGGCTCATTGCTTTAGACACATGCATTTAATAACAGGGATTTGATGTGTGCTGATCTCAGTGCCCATATGTAGTCTCCTACAGATCAGAAGCAGTGCACAGCTGCAGATATTTGTGCACATGAAGTGCCTTACAGGGCCACTGCCTAACTGCATGTATTTTACATGCTTTTCTTCTGATATGGATCTAAAGCTGCCAACAACAGCGTGGGAGCAGCAAAAATTAAAAGGAAGGGAAGGAATGTTTCCAATAGAAGTTTTCCTCCCTTGCATAGTCTAAGTGACAGCAAGCATTCCAGCTTTGAGAGCTTTCAGTTGGCATTATATAAAAATATATTTCAAAGTGGGGACAAAAAGATGACTATAAAGAGGGGGAGGAAAGGACTGCAGCACCACTGGGCTTCATTCAGATTTGCAGCCAAGGCTGTGGAGAGGGAAGCGATGACAACTGTGGAGTTATATGTGCGTAAGAGCAAAGTTTCCCACACGTGTTCTCATCAGTATCACAGTCTGGGGTGCTTGGTAATGGAGGTTTGGGCTTCAGCCAGTAGGGAGGCAAGGCCAACCACAAATTTCAGATCTGGATCCAAATGCCTGCGTGTTTGGGAGTAGTTATCCCTCTGGTTTGAGATTTTACTCGTCTTAGCCATGCACAAAAATAACTAAGAATCATGAACAAAGATGATTTTCAAGTTGCAGTTGTAATACTTTAAGTATTTAAGCCCTTTAGCAGTTTTGATTAACCAGGGGATTACATGAGATTTTCTGTGCCATTTACTTTACTGTATTTTAGCAAATATATATATGACAAGTCCTCTGTCATTTGTACTACAGATCAATCTTAAATGAGCCTGAAATCACATTTGGAGTAAATACCTCTTGTGCCTCCATATTAGATCTGCAGGAGAGAGAGTGTGCTCCTACCCTACTCTAAAACAACCTCTTCAACCATACTAAGGGAGAAGAGATGAAGCCACTGTGCTGGCAGTGATGTGGCAGCCACCAGTCACTGTGACAAAGCTGAGGGAAGAAATGGCCACAGTGAGTTGCACTTGCTGTGGGACATCACTGCATTTTGCTAAACAGCCCCATTTTCTGCTTGGAGGATCTGATATCTATCCCACTTCTGGAGGCTGTGCTCCTACAGTCATAAAAATGGCCATCCTGTGCTCATCTTTCTGGCCTAATTGAGTAGGTTAGAATATACAGAGAATGCTGGAGACTGCTTAATTTTTTTGAACTTGAGAAAATGACCTTGGTGCCTGGAGTTGGTGTGGCAGTGGCCTACAACCTTCCTTATCCCTTTTCTTGTGCACTTCTGTTGTGTCAAGAACTCCTTAATTCTTGGAGGTGCTGGAGAATCCCTTCTTCTTTTAAGAAGTCTTTACTAGAGTTTCACCAGCTGAAATCCTAAAAGGCACTTCCTCTGCACACAGGAGTTCTGCCTGAGCTGTGGTCCAAAGCACATCCAGAAGCTCCATTGGAATAAGACAGACTGGAATAATTTTGATCCTTTTTTATTTCATTCCATTTCAACCATAGATAAAGCCAACACCAATCTAATTAAACAATCTAGCATATATTCATCAGATTTTGAAATTTGCATTTAAGACTATAGCTACAGTGGCTTGTGTCTTATTACGTGGAATAGATAGGTCTTGAAGAGATTATTTGCTTTGTTGGTGGTGGTTTTGTAAAAAAAATGAAACTTAGTGGCCTTTTGTAAAAGGTCAGTAACTTAAGGTCTCCTAAATAATAAATGTCTGTCTTGAAAATAGTGCTGTTCCATACATCCTTATGTCCTGGTGGTTAGGCCACATGAAGTAGACAATTGAGCAAGCACACTGTGTAAGCTGGACAACAGATAGGTCCTTTGAATCTGTTGTCAATGCTCTAGCAGTTCTTTTAGAAGGGAATAATAATTCTTCTGTAAACCAAAGGTGGGTTGTTTTTTTTCCCTTGGTCATACAAAAATAACACATCTAAGTTGTCCTCATGTTCCTTCTAATTATATCAGCTACTGGTCCTGGATTAATGTAGTTCACTCCAATTCAAACTGTTCCTGTTAAGATGCAGTTGACATCAAAACAATAATATCTTATGACTACTACTGTATATGATATAATTAAAGAGTAAACCCTTTCAAAATTGGTCATTAGCATTAGCTAGCAATTTGGTATATTTGCTTCAAAAGGTTAATGCTACAACTATGGTAAACAATAACTAATTTCATGGGGATTTATTGCTGTTAAAAAGTATAATCAGTTTCTAATAGCAATACTTAATTTAAAAAAAAAAAAACTAGATTGGTTGAGTGCACTCGGATTGCTTTGCAATGGATATTTTCCTTGCAGATGAGTAATCCTCTGCTAGTAATTTCAGTTCTGAGTTCTCAGATTTAGCACTTCAATTACGTATTCATTTGTTTTATTAATTGTTTGGTTATATTTGACGATGCTGAACTATACATGCATGCATAATATATGACATATTATTCATGAAAATTTGCAGTGTTACAGGCTCTGGTTACTCATGAGTAATACAGTGACTGTCACATAATACATAGAGTAAAGCGACTTTATGTAAGCTTGTTCTAAGTTCTTAAACCTAATTATCTGAATTGTTGAAAGGAAATAAGTGTTGAAATTACTGTGATGCATGATGTAGTAATTTGAAGAAATAAATTTTTATCCAATAGGTAGAATTCTTCTAAAAATGTTTATGACAGGAACAAATGAGATAAATGGAGATATTCTGTACTTAATACCAAGGCTGAAGGTGGCTGAGATCGTTGTGCTAACCCTGGCTGTAAATTTCTCCCACTTTATTAACTGCAGAAGAACTGGATATAATTACATAGGCATAGAATTTTGCTGTGAAGTATTGCTGCTGTGTGGAGCTGAAGTTCTTGTACAATTGGCCCTGCATGGTAGGAAACACACGACTGATGAATTCTGTGAGTTGCAGTATGCTGGAAATCCTGGTTTTATGTCTCTTCTGTTCATAGAGTACAATAACATCAGCTCTCTCTCCTTTCTGCCATGGAAATCTAAGGAAACAAACTGTATTTGGGTTGAATCAAATGAAATGAAAACTGTTTGTTGAATTGCAAAGTCTCATTTCAGGTGACTTTGAGGTCTGTGTGGCAGGTGTGTGCTGCCCTGGTGCCCCACAGGAGGCGTTCACAGATGTGTTCTTCCCTCATCCTTCACTCCTCCTGTACTGCCCGCTCCACAAATCTCTTTCTGCGCAGAAATATTCCTGAATTTGGCAAAAAGCTGGGAGGCTGACCACAGATTTTGTAGGTGATGGAGAAGGTGAAGCAGCAGCCACTGGAGCTAAAGCTCCCACAGTTGCCCAGTGCTTGAGGATTGCAAGTTTTGTACTGAAGTTGACTTTCTTGGAAAGCAATGTTACATAAGGACTCAGAGAAATATATAGTTCTTGCATTAAATGTTTTGAGGCTTTAGTTTCAAAGTACTTTTGTCTGCATTGAAAGTACCAGGGGAAAAAAAAACCCCACTGATATTTAAAAAACAAACAAACAAAAAACAAAACAACAAATTCAAAACATTGCATTCTTTAAAGCATTTTGGTTTGTAAAAACCTCACAATTTTTCCTGAGGCTGCATGCTGTTACACTGGTCTTGTAAAATATTTTGGAGTGATTTCTCACATGATATAGAGATTCTGTATGCAAAGAAGCAGAAATAATCATTGCAGATAAATTTTGTCATTTACTGAATTCCCTAAAATGCATACTGAACTTATTTGAACTTGTAAAATTATTTCATAAGTTTCCAAATATTTTTTTACATCCTCCTTCTTGTTACTTTTTTCCCCCCTCTAAAGCCTGTATCAGCACTGCTACTTTAGGATTTCTACCATTTTTTTTAAATTGCAAAAAAAGTTTGAGATAATTCAACTTCTAAATAGTATGAATTAGTAGAAAATTATGACTTAAAATGAAATCACAGAGATCACTGGTCCAGTAATTCATTATTACGCTTTTGCTATCAATTTGCTGTTGATTATTATTCACCTGCAGTTACTAACTTTGCAGGAGAAAACCAGACCTGAATAGAAAGAACATCAACCAACCTGTCAAGAGTAACACCTACAAATTCACAATTTTTATTATATTTTTATATTTTATTCATATGCTCTGGACAGTTCCTCCAGTTTCATTAAGACAGGGCTAATGCAATATAAATGTTCTTTACTGGGTTTCTATAGAGAACAAGAAAATAGTATCTTTTCATTTCCTTGCAAATATCAACATTTTATGAAGAGAAGAATGCATGACTGCAAAGTTCATTCGTGGAGTAGGTTCTACAAATTAGATTTAAAGATTTAAATAGGTATTCATTTTGTGATCATAATTTTGGTTCCTCATGTGAATTGTTGTGTTTGAAGAAAAATTGACAGCCTTTTAAATTAAATAGAAGCTGTTATGGCTGAAATTCATATGCATTCATTAATATGGGAAGTTACCTTTGAAAAAGCTTCAGGCGTATTATAATATCTTGAAGTGCTGCTAATATATACTCATACTTTTCGTATGTTGTCTTCTGTTAGTAAGAATTAGATTCTGCTTTCATTTACTGCAGCTGCAAACCACTGACCTTCTAGTTAATTTCCTAGTATGTAAAACTGAAATTAAGATTGTGGCATCTAGTTTTGCCTCCCTGGTGCAATGCAAAAAGAAAACTGCCTTTCCCCAAAATTTCTCATATGCAAAAGAAATTTTGGGACACTTAAGAGAGTGAATTCAGTGACTTTTCATAATCTTTATTTCACACTCCATTACAGAATTACAAGGAATAGTAGTACTATATTTTAAGCAGAACTAGGTTAAACTTGAGAGCAGAGAACCACAATTCAGTAGAAAAAGATCTACATGAAAATTCATTGCAAACATAAACAGAAACATCTCTATTGACTCCACTGGCCTTGTGCATTTCAGGAAACAGAACAGTCTAAGGTGTGGGTACCTCAGTCAGCACAGATGGATGTATTTTACTCTCTTTTAGTCTTGTCCTGTTAGCTATGTGATTCAGCTGGCATCTGTGCAGATCTGGTTATATCAGTTCCAGTGACACATAAGTGCTAATTCATCTGTAAGCTGACTTTCCTGACCACTGGTGTATTTGAGATCATGGAAGTGTTATTTTAAAGAGCACATTGTTATATGGGTCATGAAGTCACACAGCAGTGTTTGTTTCACAGAGAAATTTGTGTGAATGAAATGCAGTGTTGGTATTGAATAAGTAAGCTTCACTGTGGCAATTTTTATGTATGAAGGGTATGAGAGGAGATCTGTCAGTGACATCTGAATAGTAAGCCTGAGATGTACCAAAAGCCTAGCGGAAATGCGGTTCCTAGAGCTGTTCTCTCATACTGAATGATAAATATGGGCTTCTGAGATGGAAGAAGAAAATCAGCATTCAAAGCATATTTGTGTTAGGGCTGTTAAAGGATTTACTTTCCATTCACTACCAGCATTTTTGCTCTCGCATTTCTCATCTGTTTACCTACAGACTTACCACAGGGCTTCATTGTGTGCCCTCTTCTGTCACACAAATCTGCTGGCTAGGAGAAAACCAACAAGAACATTACTGTATTGATTTTCTTTCATGCCTGCAAGTCATGAAGGTTTTGTGATTAATATAAATCAATATTTGTGGTAGAGCAGGAGGTGATTTGCCTAACTGCTGATGAAAGAGAGAACACTGAAACTTTCGTTCAACACTGTTTATTTGTGAATACTCTCCTTAAGAGGACTTCCACTGTACCAGGCTTCACACTGTGAAGCTTGAAGATTTTGGTGTGATATTGGCAGAATTTCCTCAGGTGTGACCCCCTAAAATTTTAGGACAAGTTAATTTTAAAAAGAGCTAGAAGCTTAGCTGGATCCCCTGCTTTCTTATGACTTGTTAGACGAGAGGTGTGATAGAACAAGATAGAATAGAACAGATTATTTCAGTTGGAATGCAATGAACAGCTAGTCCACCTGCCTGATCAAGGACCAACCAAGACTAAGTTTGTAGTTAAGGACACTGTCCAAATGCCTCTTTAACCCTGACAGGCTTGGGGCATCAACCACCCCTCCAGAAAGCCTGTTTCAGCATTTGACCACCCTCACAGTTAGTTAAAAAATGCTTCCACAGTCCAGTCTAAACTTCCAGATGAAGAGTATTAAGTAGTTCATTGAAAACTGAGTTGTATGCACATGGTGTATAGGTCCAAGGTGAAAGAGTGTACATAGTGATAATGCTGGGCTTTTGCAGGCTAGAAAATTGCAATCCTAGCCATGCAGCTTATCTGCTCTCCTCTGTAATAACGGCAGGTCCTGTTCAAAGGCATTTCATTTTTGCTTTCCCTCATGGAGAATCCTTTTCAGTCTCTTTTTTACCAACACTCTATGAAGAGATCAAAAAAACAATAATGGTAAACTTTGAAATTGTGGTTAATGGATTAATCTGTTAAAAGTATGTATTCATATGTTAAATGCATACAAGTATAGTATAACGGTGTTATGCGAGCAATGGAGAAATAATTTTCACATAAAGTCTTTATAGATATTATAGATGTGATTCATAGTTCAAAATTCAGCTAAAAATTGTATTCCTGCTGGGCTCTTTTTTTTGGGAAAAAAAGAATTGTTGTTGTGAACTTGATGTATAATAATTTTAAAGCATAAAAGGACATGTATGGATTTTGAGAACTTAGTTACTGATTTTCAAACTGGAAGAATTTCAGTGCATGATCCTCTTTTACACTTTCTTCAACTGCTTGTATAAATTCCACATAGAAAACTGGCCTGCCACACATGTGGCATAATTTACATTCAGTTTTACTTCGTTTTGCTCACTGTCATGAATGGATTTCTATCCACAAATCCACCTTTTAAAAGGTTCAGATGGTAAGCATGTAAGTTGCTCAGTGAAAACAGGTGTCACTTATGGGCTAGTAACTGAGCATACTTAAAATAAATGGTGGTTCTCTATTTCTGTAAAGTTTTACATTGCTTGAAGAAACCTGCTTAAGTAGCTACACTTTGGGTTATATATGTTTTTTGTATATCTAAAGAACAAAGCATAGCAAATAAGTCTAATAGTCTAATCTAACTATCACAGTCTGTCTTTGGACCTGGATATGTGAAATGTCGATGACCACAGTGATAATCTTTGGCAGTTTGTTGTCTATGAAAAGTGTCACTCCTAAACAGACATCAGCCATGTAGATAATCCCCATTTCACATTTTGGTATATAATTTTCAAAGTAAAGAAATCAAAAGGGGAAGTGCTTCCATCCAGCCTGTCTATGCCATGAACTAAAACAGGAAAAATAAGTGATTGTATTAATCAACTTTATGGAGATATTTGTATAAAAGAACTCTTTCAGTTCTTTATTTCTTGGTGTTAGAAATTAATGTTTGACACAAGTAGAATGCATTATTAGTAAAGTCAGACTGCTTGTATTTTTTGGTTGAATTAAGGATGAAAAATGCAGGTGAATGCTTGGAAGCTGATACTGCATTCCACTGATGAGAATTGTAGAGTGTTCATATTGTATGTTACACTAACTAGTGATTTCCTTCTAATGCTGAAAATTTTTCTTTGGTAGTTCTTCTATTTATGTAATTTGTGTGAAGGTTGTAACAACTGGTGTGGCACAATTTTGTTTGTGCATGACTGCTGTAATACTCAGCATTCTTAGAAATAAGGAGTTTGCCTGATACTGATATTAGTCCCTGGTTATCTGATGCAGAAAAAAGGTTTGAATAAGTCCCAGCAGTTTACATCAGTAGTTTGACCAGTCAGTCATGTGCAGTTTTGTTGCTCTCTGTACTTGTCCTTTGATATGCTGGTATTTGTCCCCACCAGATACTTGTCAGTCCACCACTTTCTAAATGACTACCTTGTCTTCTGCTTTTGAATAACAGCAGGGGCAGCTGGCTGTGTAGTTTCCAATCAAGAAGGAATGCTAATGTATTATAAAGAGCTCCTGACTTGCGTTTAATAGCACTGTGACATGTTATAACAGCCTGCCAAACTCAGCATTTCTTATAAATCACACTTCAAGGGGCAAAAATATCCACCTGTCATATCTGAGGCCTCTGCAAAAGTCAGTGCTTGAAGATGGTATGATTTACTCCATCTTCTAAAGTACCCCCTTATGATAAATGTTTCTTTTTTTTAATGGAAAAAAATAGGAGAATTTAATATGTTCTTCCTTCTGCCCAACCATGACAGCAGTGCACACTTAATTTCATTTTTGGAAACACTCTATTGTTCTCCTACAAGAAGAAAATCCATTTCAGGGATGGTGTTTGAATAATAATTGGCAGCATGCCTGAAGTATTGACATTGTCTCATCAGGACTTTGTACACCTGCATGTCCACGCAAGGCCTAATCTTTCTTAGCAAGTAATTGATTTTATATAAGTTTGTTAAATACTAACAGTTTTTACGTACTCATTTTTGTGGTCATACAGATGACCTGGAGCCGTGACATACCATTATCTGAAACACTATAAAGGCTGATGATTTATAGCCTAACAAATGGTGGCACAATTCATAGATGTAATGTAGGGAAACACATACTTGTTCTTCACTAGACAGTGATGTGTAAATCAAACAGGTAAGGTGATTTTATGGGCTAAAATAGGGAGTGTTTGTTTCAGAATTTATCCTCAGGCCTTTGGGCAAGGAATTATTAATCATTTGTGACAGTCAAATGATAGTAAATAAAATAAATTTGCTTTGGCAGTTTGATTAGCACATATCAGTACAGAATTTTTTTTTTTTCTTTTTGAAGAGGTCAAGTCATCAGAGTTATTTCTGTCTTACAAATGAAATGGACAGGAAGGAAGTCTCAGAACTCTGACGAAGTGTTCAGCCATCTTAGACCTTTCTACATTTTCTGTTACATACTTATACAATAAGACATCTGTACAGCTCTGTGAGATATTGTTTGGATTCATGGAAACTAGAAAGGCTAAATCCCCAGCTGGTGTAAATCAGCCTTCCTTTACTGAAACAGTAGAGCTGTGCACTTGCTTTATACACAGACAAGCTGGGTGAAAGTAGACATTAGAAAAGGAAGCTTAGGTGCATACAGGTATTGCTTGCTATATATATTAGTGGCAATTAGCAGTAATGTAATCCAAACAATTCTGCACAGGTATCACTCATCTTCTATTTTCTTTTATATATGACTTATTCCATCATTTAATTCAAACTTTGGTGTATATTTCTATTAGGATTAATATATTTAAAGGTAAAATTGTACCACTTTTTTTTTTTTTAATTGATTCATACTCCTGGTTTATGCGATCAAAAATATACTCTCTGGTCATATTGCCTAGTTTCTGTCATTTTGCCTAGTATTATTTAAGCAATACATAAATTCCCCTGTATTTGCACAAAAAAAACCCCAACCAAACAAACAAACAAAAAATCTCCAACAAAACAAACAAAAACCTTAGAGAAAGAACTAAAATCCAGAGGAAGGAGAAAAGGATCTGTTGTCACTTTCATTTGTTTTCTAGCGAGCTCTTCAAGATTAATCTCAGTTCAGTCTTCATTCTTCCTAGATCAGGTGGGGATTCTTGAGGGTTTATTCAGGGAGTGTTGTGTGCAGGCAAAAGGAGGTCATGCTTGTCTCTTTTCCAAGGTCTCATTACTATGACCACTCCCTTCTCAACATAGGATGTTTTCCAGCACAAAAAGATATCATTGAAAGCCAGTTACACCAAGCAAACAATGTTTCTTGTTGCTCTCATCATTGTCCTGCCTTTTGGACTGATGCAAGTGTTGGCTAAGTAGGGGTTTGATGTGGAGAAAAGGGGTGTGGCTGACACAGATACAATAAGAAAAAACAGGACATAAAAATAAAAAAAAGTGTGAGTGCATGCATCATGAGTTAATAGTAATAAATCTATGCAATGAACTCCATGTGTTCAAAGATGATGAAAAAATACTTTAAATATTTTTCAGCTTCCCTACAGAGTTATGCTTTTCTTATGTCAAACCTTGATCTATAGTTCTATGGAGGAAAGAAGCATTTGCAATGTTAAAACAACCCCTTTCCCTTTAGATTTAAAAACAGGATGACAGAAATATAAACATGGTATTAACCCGTATTGATTTATCTTTTCTTTTGGAGCAAGAGGAACAAAAATAATAAGAAAACTTGAATTTAGTTTCAAAGCCACTCCCTTCATGCTTATTCTGAAAGCTTAGTCTTTTATGTGAAAAGGTGCCTGCTGGCATTATTGAGTACATAAGTCAATGATAAATTTTCCACTGAATTGAATGGGGCCACAATTTCATCTCAGGTTATCAAACCAGATTTTTAAGTATGTGGTCATTTGCTTTTTGTTTAAACATAAACTGAAAACTTAAGAACTGCATGTAAACCATATATTTTCTAGATTATGCTGAGGAGCAGATGAGTGATTACAATTTGCCGTTAGAATTAAACAGGAAGAAACCAAGTTGTTTACCCCCTTCCTGAAATATTTTGGATCTTTCTCTGGAATGTATTTTCTCTATGAGAGTTCAGTTACTTTGCTCCAAATGTAGACCTATGTCTATTGTGCATCATTTCTCAGTAAATGCCATGAAGATACAAGTGGGACTGGATTCAGTGTGATAGCTGTTCTTTACAGCATTCTCAGCAGAGCACTGTCTTGGTGGAAAGTCAAAGCACTGCAATTTGTTCACACCCTGTCTGGCAAAAAAATGAGCATAATTTCTCATTTGGGAACTAGTATGTAAGCAAAAGAATGCTTCTATGTGACAGGCAGGTCTTCACAGGTGTTGTGATCCGACCAACAGCTACAATAGAGGCTACGAAGGTACTTCCTTTGGGGAAAGAGAAACATAAACATTTTACCTGATCACATCTGTGTTCTGCTGGGGAGTCCTCCTTCCCTGATAGAGTCCTACCTGCCCCTTCCTTCCATCTAAGGGGGCTGAGTCAGCACCCTTCACCCCCCTGCCCACATGGAACATAAAGGTGTCTCAGCACTTAACTGAGATGTGCATTGCAGCTACAGACTTGGCCAAGTGGACTCCAGCAGCATAGCTGTCACAGCATACAGCCCAATATAGACTATTCTAGCTCACCTGCACCAGCCAGCTGGCCAATATCACAGCTGCTTTGGCTGGTATTTGAATTGAATTGAGTATTAGTTGTTGCAATAACCTTGACTTGCTTAGAAGCACCTGTGTGAGCGCAGTCCAGTGGCTTTGTAGATGTACTGTGAAGGAACCTCAACTAACCTATGTTAGGCAAAAGTTAGAAAGAATCTGCCTGCTTGCTTGCTTAGAGCATTCTTGGGAGACATTTCAAGCAGAATCTTGGTCCAGAAACACCATGGTAGTCATAGGTACAGATGAATATTACAGATTCACTAAAACGTCTTGTTAGTGTTGCCACAATGATGCATTCTGTTATTGAAATTTAGATACTGGTCCAGTTTTCTATCTTAGCTACAAACATTATAACTCACTGTTAAATGGTAGTAATACAGTCATTATAATTGCTAAGCTGGCTGTGTGTGCTAAAGGATGATAAGTGCTGTGATAAAATAATGTGAAAATGCTACAAATTTGGGATTATGGAGATTATGTTATTGCTGTAAATGCAGAGATAACTATTGTGAAAGATAAGGATGAATCTCTGAGGGTATATTCCATCTAATCAAAACATCTCCCACATGAAAAAGTAACAAAAGCCATAAAATGATAAAAGCAACATTAAGCTATATAAAGATGCGATATGCAGACAAAGAACCTCTTTGCAAGGAAGGTTTCCGTTTCTGAAAGACAATTATGACAATAAATATAAGAAAATTTCGTCCGCTCAGAGTTCATTAACAAACACCTGGGAGCACTGATTAGGGTCTGTATCCTTGTTTCCCCACTGGCATAACAGAAATAATTAATGCACAAAATGTGAAAAGATGGACTAAGAACTTGGAATTAGTTTGTGGGACATATTTTTAACTTTAAGCTAATTAAACTGAAACTCTGAAAAACCCTTCGATCCTCAACAGTTGAATGTCTTCTCTTTTATGTTATTTGGAGACTATTGAACAATATTTATACCAGAGGGGAATGGAAGAATGGTGGTTTAGTTTGTTTACTCCCTTTGCTGAAGAACTGGCTTTTATGACCTTCAGAATTCAGATTTTTTTTGCAGAGCTCTAAAAAGCCAAAATAATTGTTTATTTATATATATTTTTTCTGTCATTCTGTTCATGCTTCAGAATTTGGACAAAAATAAAAAAACCCCTCCTATTTAGATTTTTGAAATAAATCAAACCCAGCAACTCCTTAAGGTTCCGTAGTTTTAAAACACTCTGCGCTTGCCTGTTCCTTCCATTATCAGTAGTTTCTTCCCATGGTTCATAAATTTCCAGTAAATCTCAGAGAAATATTCCACTACCACAGATAATGCTTGTTAAACTAAATCCAGCCCATAATGATTATTAATTATTTTAAGTGCTTCCTCCTTAGGTTTCTTTTCCACTATTGGCAGACTGGGTTTGAGAAAAGCCAGCTAGCTGAATACCGAGAAACGTTTGTAACTTAAAACCAGGGAAATCATTAGAGTTATTTCAGAAATGAACTGCTACATCCATCTCTTTTGCTTCATCAACTTGTCTGTGGCTTTCCACATGATGTGTGATTTCAGGACCTGATGTAAAGTTCCTTAAGGGAGCAGATTCACCATGGACTTTGGGAGACTTTGGACTATGCCATCAAATTCTACACCTGTTCTTACATCTGTGGATATCACAATGGCTAGAGGCCATCTTCCCAACCCTGGAAGATTGTGGAAAGTGCATGAAGTTTTGCTAAATCCTTCTTTCCATAACCACAGGCATACCTGTGGTTTCAATCTGGGTCTTTCTCAGGACATCTCACTCAAGTCCTGGAGCTGAGGGCACTGTCCTGACTCACCTAAGTATCACACCTCAGCACCTCTCTTGAAGAGGGGCCTGAAGAGCCAAACTTGTCTTTTTCTTCTCCTTCCACACTGTAATCCGTTGCTCTGATGAAAGGCATTAACTTCACTTACAGATATTGCCTTGGGATACTTTACCCATCATGAATACAATGATGCCAGTACTTGGCTTCTGAACTTGCCCTCTTCCTTAGTCATCGTGTCTTAGTTTTGACTGGAATGACTTTGGCTGTCCTTGGATTTTTTCTGCTGAGAAACCGCCCTTTCCTACGAGCAGCTTCTACTCTGAGCCCTACTCCATCACCTTCTCTTTTGTTCCTTTTGTCATTCTTCTTTTTAACTTCCTTCCTAGATCTTTTTCAATAGAAAATCTGCCTGGGGACCTGCACTAAATAGAGATGTGAAGGATCAGTGTTTCCCTCCCCTGCTAGCTGCGGCTGGGCCCTGGGATATGATATGCAAATCTAGCAAGGAGTACGTTCTCCCTCCTTCCTTCCTTGTTTGGGGACAGGATTTTCCCTTCTCCTGATCTGGCTGCTTTTAACTTGCATTTCATTTGTATCCTTTAATTAGCACATTCCTTTTAGCTTGGCTGGCTTTTTCCTGTTTACAGTATGTCCACAATTGCTACCCAGCTCTACAAATCATACACTGCATGAGAAGTGCTCAGTGTAAATATGCATGTTACTAGGCTCACTGGGAGCTTGGAGTATGAATTCTGTATTACATATTAATAATGCAAAGTGTAACTTAGTATTGAAAATAGCTTCCTAAATGGCCTTCTTTTTTTGTGTTGCATGGTACTGCCGTACCTGAGTAGGTATTTCCAAGAGAAAGTCCAAATATATCAGATGAAAAGACATAGAAATTAACTATATATATATAAAAAATGAAATTATTCATTTTGTAAAGATCACTAAGTGGCAGAGTGTGAGAATACAGATTGTTAAAGGCATAATTTGGCTCATATTGCTTTTCATGAAGAAGAAGAGAAGGGTTGTGATGTAACCCATTAAAAGTCTGAAGATAAGAGCATAACAGACAGATGAAAAGAAGGAATAAGAATTAGGGTAACAGTTTCTTTCCCCTTGAGAGGAGAGCATTGTGTCCACCTGGCCAGACCAGATGTTCAGTGTGACAGCTCTTTGCAATAAAAGAGAATCTGCAACATTAGTTGATGTGGGGCTCAAAATGTTCTTATTTAACAAGTTACAGTGTAAAGTAATCTGAAATATCCTGTTTACTGAATTTTTAAATACTTTTGGATGAAAGATTATGTACAAATGGTAGATGGCTTTATAATTCTTAAATGATACATCAAGATTTTGAAGAGGTCCTAATAAAGTCCCTTTACTCTGTATGTATAAGCTAGCAAATCAGAAAACTAAATTGTGTCTCCAAAAGACAGAATTCTTTTGAAAGTAAATTTGGTCTGTGATTATTTAAGTTGATAAATACTTACATAAAGTTTCCAGAAATACATTCAAAATATGAAGTGCCTTTCTACTCTGTAATACTATTATACAGATTATAGTAAAGTGAATATAAGATTGGTACATGTACTAAGGAACACACAGAATTGAGCTCGTGTTACTTCTGCAACTCAGTGTGAGTTGTATATATCAGTATTAGTGTTTGCAGTGTTGAGCTGTAGCTTCCATACAGTGCTGTCATGGCTTAGGAATGGTATTCTCCAGTTTAGTCATTTCACTAAAATGACCCCAGGGCTCAATCCCCTTCCAGTTGACAGCACAAAAGGCAAAATCATGGGTTGAAATAAAAACAATTTAACACCAATGAAATAAAAACATGAACAGGAACAGCAATGATATTAAGAACAAATGGTATAAGACAAAGAAACCATTTACATGTAAAATAAAACAGTACTGGACCATGTTGCCCACCACTTTCTCCTGCTGGAAGGAATGCCCTTCTTCTTGGAAGCCAGAGAGGTCCTTTCCCTCAATGCTGGAAATTGTGAGGTGGTATTGAATTATGTTAAGGTCCTGGCCAAAATTAGGACAAGTGCTAGGAGAGATCCTGGGTTTAGGAACTGGGTTGTAGCATGAATATCAGAAGAAAGAACTGAGGCTTACAGACTGAGGTAGGCTTTTGTTAGACCATCTGATAAATTGGAAAAAAGATCAAAAGTTTACCTGTTATTACCTCTGACATCAATCACTCTTATGAAAGATACTTTAAGATACTTTTATCATACAAACCTCTTCTGTTATATTTATCTTTCTAAGTGTAAAGGACTTACCTTCTTATGTCAAATGTACACTTATTAATATTGGTTACTTGAGACATTGTCTGTGACAAAGGTAATAAAATAAAGAAAGGAGCTTTGATGAATGATAAGCAGAGTTTAACCCTGGCAGACTTTCCAGGCAGTTCTTATTAGAAAGCACAGATCTCTGGTGAGCAGAGATTGCAGTGGAGTGGCTAGAATTGTACTAGACAGTGACATGAAGAAACACACTGAAAGGTTTAAACTGAAGTATACAGATTTAATTTTGAGACAGTAATCAAAGATGGAAAAGAGCTTAAGGTGGGGGTTTTTTTTCTCATTTGGAAAATAATAATACTTAGTGTAATAATCCAGTCTTTCTTTTTGTGAAACAGAGACTGCAGCATTACAATTTCTTTCATTAAGGCCAATGATTTAAGGCTGAATTAATTTGAAATTTATTTATTTAAGAGTGCAAATACAGGAGAGTTTATCCATGTTCCTCAAAACTTTTCCAGAACTGCCTCTGCTAACTTGATTATTCACTCAATAGTTCCTTCTGCATCTTTTCCCGAGAGGCTGAATAGATTGTGACCAATTGCTTTAAACTTTCTGTTCTTTATGTGCTTAGAATTTCTTAGCACAATTTTTAATTGTTTCAGCCTTCACTTGAAATTCCATCTCTGACCTATCATCTATAGCAGTGTAGGTGTGAGCTGCATCTTATATGGAAAGGGAAAACAACAATGGTTGTGTCCTTGCTTTACTGAGCAGTCAAAAATGACATGGGAGAGCAACAGAAATGTCAGGTTTGTAGAGTTTAGCTATGATACATTTCAGTTGAGTAAATGTAACTGGGCAAGAGAAGAGCAGTGAGCACTAGACAGCATAGAGGACAGGGACTTTTCTTTGTCAGCAACAACTTTACTTTGCCAATGCTTATGGGTGCTCCTGGAGTGTACTTGGTTTTTCTTCATAGCGGCCCCTATGGCACTGTGTCTTGGAATTGTGACTATAATAGTTTAGGAAATATACCGATGCTTTGGCTGTTGTAAGCAGCACTGGAACAGCCCCAAGGCACTCTCTTTTTCACACTCTGACCTCTCCTAGTGAGTAGACTGGGGAGTCAGGAACATAACTGGGACATGTGACCCAAATCAGCCAAAGGGTTATTCCATGCCCTATATCATCTTTATCAACAAAAGAAACCCCTGGCATGGGGGTAGGAGTGAGGATTGGTTATTGAAGTGTCTTTGTCTCAACACATTTTCTTACTTTTTGTCTTCCTCCTCTCTTCCCCATCCCCCTGAGGCAGAGGTGGGGAGTACTGGGTGGGTGCTCTGTTGCTGACCAGGGTGAACCAAGGGCACAGCAGTTACTGCATGGGTTTATGGAGCACCAGGTTTTGTGGGCCCTGGTCCCTCTGGTCTGATTTCCTCAATAAGGATATGACTAGCTGACAGATAAACTCTGAGTCCTTAAAATCTGAGTGACTGAAGAACACTTTCAGGCAATCAGAACACCAGGAAATGTACCCTGCAGTTAAATGTCGGTGCCTAATGCTTTAGGATATATATGTACATGTGGTAAGTCATCCAGTTATCATCATTTATTCTTCTGACAGAGGTGAATGAAACATAGACATATTTTTTCCAGAACAGGTGCTTTTATCAGATAGACCAAATTAATAATCATTCAATAAATAAGTACATTTTTCATTTTAACTGCCTGCAGCACTTAGAATTTCCTGTCAAGGTGATGCCACAACTGATTGCCTGTCCCCCACATTATATCTCTCACTGTATCCATGCCACCAAAAAATTCAGTTTTATCTTTGTGTATCTGTTCTTCACAATAGGAAATGTCTGACCTGAGGAAGAACAGGAATAGGAAGGGCGTTTTGTGCTACAGCTGCCTAGCTGAGGTGACTGGTGAAAGGCAGTCCCCTAGCTGGAAGGGTTATTCCTAGTATATGGGTGAAGCTGGGAAGTCCTAGCACAATAGTTGATCACTTAAAATTCAGATGACGAGTAAATAGTAAAAGAAAATTTTGCAGCATCATTCAGAAGATGAGAGTAATTCCACCTCCTGTTTGCAAATTTTAAACTTCTCTTTACTGATTGAGTTCTCTTGTCTTTCCTTGGTGACTAACTTGTCATGTCCAGTCAATTAAAAGATGTTTAAAACCTGGAATTAATACTGTAATATAGAAAGGTGGGTTTGAACTTCATCAGTCATGAACACTTCTAAAACTAGTGTTTTCCTGTGATGCTGAGCAGGTAGCACCATCTGGCACTCAGCTTGAAACTTTTGTGGAGAGCAAAGGCAGGATGTATGTTTATGCTGTTTTCAGTGGCGGATGCTGTGGTGAGTAGAAAGTGATGGCAGAGGTGGGCCTGGTGCATTACAACTGTAGAATGGGGAAATCTGTTTCTCCACTCTCCTAATGCTGAAATTGGGGAATTAGTGTTGTTTTTCTGCATCAGTTTGCCAGACAGCCAATAGGTTTTACCTCGTCCTGTGCTAATGAGCAAACTAGCATTTTTTGGTGACTCCTTTCAGCCTGTGCAGAGACCAGGTATAATGTTTGCTCTTCTAATGGCAACACATGCTGGGTCTGAGTGTTATAGGACAGATGCTAAAGACAGAAGGACCTTAGTCATGACAGTACTGGGCACCTGCCAATGATAGCAGATGTGGCTCTCTTCTTCCTGCCTTCTTCTGGTGGCCTTAAAGACCAAGGACAAAATGATCTTTAAAGAGAGAATTTACTTCTCAGTAAATGAAATAATGTTGGGAGATGTTTGAGACACATGAATAATTCCTCAAAAGAATATTCATTGCTTCTTACCCGCTCATTACCACATGCAGGAAGAAAAAAGAAAAAGATCTGTTTGCTAAGTGATGACAGTGTTTCATGATTACATTTCTATGATGTTATTAAGGGCAAGGTAATTCCTCAATCCAGTTGGTTTTGAGCAAGTAAAATTACAAGTATTCAGGGCCTCTTTTGAGACAACTTTTTCTTCCCATGAACTGAGAGTTTCTTTAAGCACTTAGTATTTGTTATAATTTTTCTTTTCCTCTTGGATGAAAGTATAATTGAGTTAAATAATCTTTCACTGAGAAGTACTTCATTTACAATGAGCTTAACTATAGTAATTTTATCTGTCACACAAGATGCTGCGTTGTAAAGCTACATTTAAAAAAACTTTCTGTTTTCTTCCCTGGAATAATTGAAAATCACACATAGTTAAGCAGTGTTGCAGAAGGTCTTGTTTTTTATAAATAAAAAAAAACCCAGAAGCTAGAATTATCCACAATAGTTGAAGAAAGACCTGTGGATATCTTTTTCATGTAGAAGTGCATTTTTACATAACAGTGTTTGAGAAATTGGCATCTCTCTGTCAACCATGTGAGTCTAATCAAAGCTAGTTAATTCTGGTTAACAGTTCAGATACATTTGAAACAGTAACATCTAGCTTGTTTAGGTTTATGTCACGTGAACAGATTTTACATTCTAAGGGATTTGGCTGTAGCTTGAGTCTGGGCTTATTGACTGAAAAAAACATGGTGTGACATTAGGGCAAGTAAGAAACAAGAACAAAGGGCTAGACCTTTTTGTTGTTGCATCACATTCTTATGAGATGGCATTGTAAGCCTCACAGTACAGGGAGAAAACAAAGAAACTGGGATACAGAACTGCAGAGTTACATAAAACAATTTCTATTAAATGCAGAGCTCTGGGTTACATGGAGGGTAAGTGATTTGACCAAAGCCACAGAGGAGGAAGTCTGATGCAAGTCAAAGGTTGGAAAATTGGTGCTTATGTCCTCAGTTATCTTTCTGCAGGAATTAGTGGGCATTGCAGGCAAATAACACCTTTTTTTCTTAGTCACTGTCTTTATCAATCTCTTCCTATACTTGCTACATTTTGTTTTACCTTTTTATGTGGCACTGCGCAGGAAGAAAAATCCAGGAAGGCAGCAGCTGCTATATTTTTACTGATCTGCCACAGTTTCTGAAAACCCTCTTAGTATGTTATGTATTCTGTATTTGCCACCACTAGAATAATGATTTTTGACTGAATGTAGAGCCAGGGGACTGTCCTAATTTGCATTGTTACAATTTAAACTAATATAATGATATTGCTGCAGGTCATTTGCAACTTGCGTAATCTATTTGCTGAAGCAATGTCATGTAAATTAGAATTGTGAGAAGATGATTGTAAATTATTAAGTTAGCATGTCTTTAGAAGTTACTGCCCTTGAGCTGAGATGCAGTAACTGATTGTTGTAAGCCACTCTTTCATGACAGGTAAACTCTAACTAATTTAATGCTAATTTAAGTCACTATGCAGTGCCTGACTGTCTGACCATACCTTACAATCTGTTCTTTAAAATACTTAGTTTTATTTTCTTCACTATGAAGTTGCTCACAAGCTGTCTAAAGGTTCTTTATCTGACAGAGTCAATACAAGGTCACACACTTGACTTGGATGTTTCAGAAAATGAATTTTGTTCAGGGATGTGTGTGTGGCACTGGAGGCTGCTGCTGGTTTTAGATTCTGTTTCAGTGCAGGTGCATGGGAGCCCACCAGCCAGGATGGTTTCTCTGGCAAGGGAATTGAACACTCTGTCTTTGGGTACAGTGTGGCCTCTGTATCCTCTCTACTGCCTTTGAGTTTGCTGTGTTTACTGAAGTAAACAGTGTTAGATGGTGACATCTTTGTATTCAGTAACTAATGTGGACTTTTCTTGGAAGTGTCTTAAGTGTTGCCGTTCCCTACTAGATGTCTCTATATAGATATAATTTTGGCACATTTTGTAAGGGAGGGCAAGGCATAAGGCAGAATGATCAGTTAGGATTTCTTTATTCAATCCAGTTTTACATGGTATTGGCAAAGGCACAGTGTTACTGTGGCTGTCAGTGAAGTTCTTCATAGCCCTAGAGTTATCCTCAGAAGAAGGAGATTTTCAGAATTAGACAATAAACAGATATGTGCTGTTGGGGGAGCTTTTGGGACAAGACAGGCTTCCAGAAGTGCAGACTGATACAGAGTGCAGACTGATAGTTAGAAAGTGCTCAGATCCTGCAATGAGTGCTGCCAAAGTAGGGCTGGAGCTAGACGGTTTATAAACCTAGACAGAGATTGTATCAGGCGTATTTTTAGAAAATAATTGCGCACATTCTTTTGAATATATAGAATGATATTGAAAATTGTATCATTCATTAGGCATGTTGGTTTAAAAAAAACAAGAGATGCTGTTAGAGCCTGAGAACAGAGACATCGTATCTTTGTGAGAGATTCACAGACGCTTGATTTCATTCATCCACCCACACAGTCTGAGATAAGCATAAGAAAATTGTTCTACTTCAAGAAGGGAAGCTAACTGACTTGAAAAGCTGTCTTGGAGGTCAAGGACTTCTGTGATAAATCTTTGACATTTTTATTTGATCAATTTGCTGATGTTTCCATTTAAGAGTTGGTTGGTTTTATGTTTTCATGTTCTCCGAGTAGAGAATCTACATTTTGACAAATATACTGCTGTGCAATAAAAAAAAGTGCTATCAGTGAAACTGCTGTCAGTACCAATTAATGTACTTATTGCCATTTTCTTTCTTGTGAAAATGTTTAATTCATTCTAACCTTAACAGAGATACGTATTAAAAAGAAAGGAGAGTGAATCTCAGACAAAAAGAATTCAGCAAATTAGTTTGGCCTAGGTAGAATATTTAACATTACAAAGAAAGCAACCAACTTCCTCCCTAATTATATTACATCTTTTTGTCACTGTCTGATGGATCCTTTGTGGTTGTAAATTATATCAGTACCATGTGAAATCTGCTTGAACAGATCTGCTGATGTGCACAGCTGAGGAACTGGTCCAGTATTAAAAGCACCTGTTGGGTCCTAGAAGTTGGATGGTCCAAATTGTTACCAGCATGGTCACATTAGCACAGGTGTCTTCTAGTTTTTTCTTGACTTGAGAAATCAAATTAACTCAATAATATGATATGCAGACTGTTGAGCATCACTATTAGAAACATTTATTGACATTTTAGAATAATGTCTTTGTTTGTGTTGTTGGGTGTGCTTTGTAGCGATGTGGCTGGTGGAACTCCAGCTGCATGACTCATGCCAATTTAGAATGAGACTTCATAAAAACAAACAAACAAACAAACAAACAAACAAAAAAAACCAACAAAACAACAACAACAACAACAACAACAAAAAAACCACAACCCAAAACCAAAAACAAACAAAAAAAAACCTTACAAGTCAGAAACTCCTGGAAAATAATCCAGAAAAGTCCCCAAATCTCATGAAGGTTACTGCTTAAGTTAAGTGTGCTTGAATTATATGAGACTGGCATTTCTATGAAACACTCAAGGTTTTTCAAGACAACATTTACTGACAAACCATCAGATAAATCTAGTTTACAGATTAGTGTTCCGGTGAAGGATCTTCTCCTCTCATTTGCTTTTGATTATAATCTGCAGAAGAGATATTTTCTGGGTAAAATATAGTTCAGGTACCCTGTCCTATCTGCACCAATCACTATACTTGGGTTAAAATTTTACTAGTTTGAGAACAAAATGTCCGGTCTGCTAATCTAAATGTTTTTGTACTCCTGTATTCATGGCATCTGCAGAGTTGCTTTCAACTATATTGCAGGAAAACTGAAGAAAAGTTCTTGAAAACAGCATGAATCATGCAAGAATTTGCATTTTTCTTTTACTTAGTCCTCTTATTGAGGCTTATGGAATGATCTAGAAGGGAAAACTGGTATTTCCAGTGAGACTATGACTTGCATGACAAGAATTACCTCTTTTTCCTAAAAAAGCCTTGTATTTTTGGTGTTATTCACAGAAGGCTATATGCAGTATGCATACCTGTAAAAGCATATATGAAGGCTTCAGAGAATCAGAAACTTGTTTAAATTATTTTTGAGATATGATGTAAACTTGAGCAAATGGGTGCATGATCTGAAACCCAAATTTTTATCATGGTTTTTAGAAAGTTCCATATGGAGTTGAATTAAAGCTCTCTGGTTGGGGCCTTCTGTGAAAACAGAAGGAAGTAAGTTGCCATTCATCCCAGCCTGTTCCTCCTAAAGTGGGAAATAGCACAGATTTCATTGTGCACTTTCAATGACTCCAAGAAAAACAGTTCATAGTATTTGTCCACTGAAAATGAATAGGAGTGAATGTTTTCCTAGATACATACATTATTTTCCCACATGCATTGTTTTCCTACACACACTTATATGTGGCATTTATGTGTTTTGGTTCTCTCAGGGAAAAAAAAACCACTTTTTTTTCTTTCCTAAAATTCATTATAGATAACTTGTATTGGAGCCAGAAACTGCACATGCTTTCAATATACAGACAAGAGCATGATTTTGGAAAATACACTATTGATGACAAATTGTTTTTCCTGTGTCACAGCAAACATTTGACTATTGAAGGTTATTTCCTCATGAAAGAAGAGGAAGAGGCAAGACAGCCTTTTAAATCTTTTCACATTTTCTTCTTTCAGTGAAAGAAAATAATTTAAATTCTTCCAGAATCTGGTTTTCTTGTCACACCTGTTTTGAAGGCATGTGTTTACTTACTAGTTTTCCACTAAAGCTGCTCTCTGTAGTTTTTTCATTTGGAGTCTTCATCCGTCATGGAGGGTGGGGAGGAGGAACAGAAAGTATTTGCTGTCAGGCAAATAATTATGTTTCTGTTGTGGTTATGTCTTAAGTACTGTAATCTTTTCCATAGCAGTATTTTGCTGTGACCTGGTTCACTGAAGAAGGCAACTCACGCAGATTGGCCCTGTGCACAGCCAGCAAGGGGGGCTCAGGGCAGGGACAGGGCAGAGCTCGCTGGTGGCTGCCAGGCACTGACAAAAGCTCTCTCACATCTGTGCTCTGATAACCTCAGGGCTTCCTCTGGTGACTGTCCTGGCAAGGGCCCTTCCCAGGGAGCCCCCACTCTGGGGCACAAGTGACTTTCTCAGCTCCCTAGGAGACAGGAGGCCAAGTCAGACCTTCTTAGACCCCAAGTCAGAAGTGTTTGGAAAGTGTGAATTCTAAGAAAAAAATCACACCAGCTGAGTTGGGTTTAGTATTGAGTTTGGAGCCTTACGCCTTCAGTTCTGGGTGTATTTTCTGTGTGCCTTCCTGGCCTGGAACAGTCACACTCATTTGAGGGCATAGACATTGCACCAACTCTTGCTCCCCTTGCCTGTGAGGCCCAGGAAAGCTGTTCCCCACAGCAGCCACTGCCTCGCTGTCAGTGCTGTGGGTGTTGAGAGGCAGCATCACCCCACCAGGGTAGGCTGCAGGTGGTGAAGGCCACACAGCAAGGGACAGGGTGGGCTGTGCAGCCTCTCTGTGCTCTGGCATATTACAGAATATTAAATATTGGAAGGGACCTCTGAGATCATCCAGTCCACCCCCCATGCTGAGACAGGGTCTCCTAGAGGTGCTTGTGCACAAGCACATCTGGGTGGGGTTTGAATGTCTCCAGAGTGGGAGATTCCAGAGTCTCCCCAAACAGCTTGTTCAGCGCTCTGCCACCCTCAGCGCAAAGAAGTCCTTCCTCATGTTGAGGTGAAACTTTGTGTGAGTTAGCCAACATTGCTCTTCATCCTTTCACTGGGTATCATTGAAGACAGAGCCTGGCACCCACCTTCGATATATTTATATCCCCTCTCAGACTCTTTTTCTCTCGACTAAACGTGCCCAGCTTCTTTTGCTGGTTAGACTCCCCATCATCTTTGTGGCCCTCCTCTGGACCTTCTCCAGTTGCTCGTTATCTTATGCTGTTTGGCTGCTCTTGTCCCCAGTACTTCAGGGGTCTCCTTTCCTGGCTTGTGGTTGAGGTTTTAAAAGTGCTTCTGCCACTTCATAGGTTTTGGCCGCTGAATAGATTTTTTTCCCTCCTCTTTGTGTTTTCTGTTTGATGAATTTGCCATGTAATGGTCATGCAATAATCTGCCTAAGTGGAGAAAGGCAAGTGCAGGCTGAAAATGTACCAGAGAAATGGATTGGAGCTACTACTGCCTGATTTCACAGCATCATCCAGCCAAGACAGAAGACATGAAATAATACATGGCCCCTTAACTGGCATAACATGAACAATGCTGTGCCTGCAGCTGTGCTACAGCACTGCACCATCAACATGTGCCACAGAGAAGTGTAAAACCAGGAATCCTATTTCAGTTGTGGATTTTATGCTTCTGTTATTTTCCAAATAACATTAAGGGTTTCTTTCTAACTGTAAACATTTTGGATACAGTCAAAGACTTAAACAAAATTCCTTTGTATGCCAAACTGCTGCTGAGGTGCTTTGTGTCCTTGGTGTAACATTCAGCATTTTTATGATTCAGTTCTACATTTCCATTCTTCACAAGGGTGTTGTAATGCTTAAAACTAATTAATGTCTACACACTGCTTGATGTCCTTGAGCAAACAGAAATAAAAAGCTACACATATATATAACAGAAAATAATATTTCAGGCCTTCTGAACTCTGGTTTCAACTTGTAGTCACAAAACTGAATTGCCAAAGGGAGAAGCGGGAAAGAAGCTTTATGAGAAACTGCAATGAGTGAAGGATATCCAAAGGCTTACTTTTTTCTTTTTTCCCTACTGATGAAATGCTCCATTATTTTACTTCCTCAATTTGAGGCAAGAAAAAACACTAAGATAGTTATTCCCATAATGAGATGATACCAGGAGAAGAAAAGAAAATTTTATTCCCAGAGTAAGAATTCTCATTTTGGTCTGGGTGACCAAATAAAATAAAATTTAAAAAATCAATATTTTCTGAGGTTCATTTTTCCATTAATTGCTACTGTATTAGGACAGGACTTCTTCCATCTTGTCTTTGGGATTGTGATTTACATTTAGCATCTACGTTGCAATGTAATGTAATAAACTACAATAAGATAAAAGGATTAATTTTTAAGTCAGCACACATGTCTTCAGACTTTGCATCTGTCACCATTTTAATATTCAAGTGTGAACATTTACTATGTAGTTCATGGTTGGCTCATGGAGTTCAAAAATAGCAACAACAAGAATTAAAGGCTTGAGCTGATTTTAAATGAGTTTTGACAGACTTATAAGCTGCTACCAGGGATTCCAAAAGAAAAGAAAATATGCTTTTGGAGGGTAAATTATTTCTTGAAAATTATTTGCTTGTTGAAATGAAGGGAATGAACAGGCTCAGATGTTTATTGATTTAAATATGTAGCATTTTTATTTGTGAATGATTTTGAAATTGATAATATCTAAGCTCAGTTATTGTGCAGTTAGTTACTATGGATACTTGGTTTGCAAAATGTATGGCTTTCCAGCTAACTTCTGCAAAGAACATATTGTTAAATAACATCACTTTTTTTAGACAAACACATGAAGTGGCATGAGAGTATGTTCATAGTCATGCACACAGATCTCTGTAGAGAACTCTGAATAAGTAAATATCAGTGAGCTTTATTTTGCAATTGTCATTTTATATGTCTTGGGATAGATATATCTGATTTGTACAAATAAAGCTTTTTAAATAATGGCTTTTATTTAGAAGTTCAGTCATTATTTTTTGTTTTGATTAAAACATTCCTGCTTCTATCATCCCACATACTGGTAGTGATGCAGCTCTCCTAAAGCCTGATCAACTTTCTTGAACTTTGCTGCTGTTACCCAGTCTTAGGGAAGTGTTGTGGAACAGATCATCTTTTAGTTATCAAGAGCAGGTGTTATTCACTTGATTCCCCACTTTAAAATGTTTCCACTGTTAAAAGATCTCTTCATTCATTTCATTAAGTATTCTTAAGTACTACTTGGTGACATATTTATTAATAATGAGCATGTAAAAAAGTCACCCTGCACAGTTGTAATTGTCTTCTTCCCATCTCATGCACAGATCCTGGGATTGGTGCTGGCTCTTCTGTCTTGGGAATCCTCCAAATGACCAGATTCTGCATGAAAATCATACNAAAAAAAAAAAGCCAAAACAAAAAAACTTAAGCTTAACATTTTCTTCCTTACAGTGGTCCCACTCAAGGGAATTAAGACAGTAAGCCATATAATGCAACTAGTTGTAACTGGAATAGCAATATGCTGGTGAATGGGTGAGCCTTTCATGGGGTGTGGGTCACAGAGTGACTTACCGAGGTGGGTAAGAAATGGAAGCAGTTACCTGTGAGCCACCCTTCTGAGGTTATTGAGAAAGCACAGCTGAAAACAGAAATTCTCTGTAAATGCTTGCATGAGCAGAGCCTCTTTCTTAAACAAGAGCAAAGCATGGAGGTTCATGTCTCCATCATCAAATGACTGAATAGTTTGTACAAAGTTAGGTGGCAATCTGAACCTTTTTACTTGTAAATCAGCAGAAGAGAATAATTATGTGTTCAAGGTGTTGGTACTCATTTGTTTGGTCATTCCTAGGATAAGACAATTGGCAGTGCAATATCCATGTGATAGATGCTGACCAGATGCAAAGTGGATGGACTCCAGTATTTCTACAGCCTCCTTTCGAAGGCAAGGTATATGGTTTACATAGCCCCAATTGTCCCACTGATATTAACTCCTTAGTTAATATGAGACAGATTTTGTGAATTAGTGAGTGTGGCTTGGAGCCAGGGACCTTGACATCCACAGGCAGGTGAAGCTTCAGCTTTGAAGGGTTGAGTTCAGCCCTGCATTTATGTGCAGAGGCAAAAGCTACTGCTGGTCACTGATTGCTGCAGACACCTTTGAAATCACACCAGCAGGCACTTACAGGTAAGTACTGTATCTGAGTTGGATTGCTGCTTAGAACTACTGAGGGAATTGTGCAATAACTTTAAAGACAAAACTCTATCTATATTCTTTTGCAGTCTGCATATTGTAACACATTTGAGCTGCTGGTGGAGGAAATTAAGCACCATTAGCCTTGACTGGTCTTTTGCCAGATTCTTTCCTTCACACTCTATCCAAAAACTGTTAATAAGTGCCAATTACAAAGCAAGATAGCTGTTTGATCTTGGTTTCAAATACATCATCTCATTTAGTTTTGGGCTCTATTTTATTTCTCTTCATTAATTCAGTCATTTTATAGTGTTACTTTTTCTTCTCCTGCTTGTTATCTTCTTTGTTAAAAATCATGGACATGTAACTCAAGGTTTGGAGATGTAGTTTGGAGAAACAGATTTAGAAGTCTAAATTTCACCCTAAGGCATAATTTTGACATATTTCAATATTTTACACAATTTGAACAACAGACTTATTATGATCCATCAAGTTGTAATAGCTCAAAAGATACTTCAATGTGGTGCTGTCACAGTGAGCATAAAATGTCAAAAAGGTAATAACAGTGAAACTTAAGTACTTCATTAATGTCAGAGCTTTGCCAGTGAAAAGGGGCACCTGTTTCTGCTTCACCAAGGAGGTGATGTTACTGACTGTCCGTTGAAAAACAGTTGGATTCAGTCTGGAAAGACTGGCTACAAAGGCTAGATCATGATTCAAACTTTCAAAATGTTGTGCATTTTTATTAGGATTTAAAACAAAAACAAGCTAATGAACAAAAAACCCCATAAAGCCACAGAAGACAAAACCAAACCAAAACCAGGGAAGTATCTGGTATTTGAAAGCTTGATATCTTAGATTCTTGTTATGAGACCTTAAGGTTACAATTTTACAATTTTGCACAGCTGATTTATATTTTAGACGAATGGCCAAACATGGCAAAGCACATAAGATACTTAAAAAGTACATTTTAAATGTAACTTAAACATGAATCAATGAAACTAATTACTCTTTTCTGTCATGTAAACAAGAGAATTATTTCCATATTGGTGGAAAAAAGAATGACTGTTCTTCCTTTGTACTCATATGGCTCTTATAACTAAAGCTAACAATGAAAACTTACCTAATATGATTTTGTAATTTTTGTTTTAAAACTTTATTTATCATGAAAGATTCCTTAGAGTGAAATGTCTTAAGTTTCAGAACTACTGTATAGTTTTACCTCATTCTGTTCATGAAAGTGTAAAAATTTGAAGGTAATGTTTTCATATGCAGCCAAATCAGATGAGAGAGAAGTCATAAATGAAAGGAAAATGTATTCTTAAATGATCATAACCGAACACTCAATTTTAAAGCTCTTAATTTGTGACAGGAGAATGTATCTTGACATGTAGGTTTTTTGGCATGATGATACTGTAAAAAACAGTGTGAGCATAAGGAGGGGGAGGAAGTATCATAAACCATAGGAGAAATGCAACAGTAGATTTGAATAACCTTGTGCCTCGTGGTTCATATTTCTAATCCAATTTTGCACTTTCTTTAGTTCTGAGATGATTACAAGAGAGCTTTGCAGTGCAAATTTGGAGTTTGGGCAAGGGATTTGCTAGGATCCATGAGTGTTATTGTGACCAAAAATGATCATGTTCTTTGTTGTCACCCTGCATTTTGTCAAGTGTAATAGAAATGCCAGCTGCTCCTCACTGCTTGCTAAAAATCACTGTTTTCTTGTTTGGGGTACATATAAAGATCAGGTGTGCACAAAAGGGAGAAAAAAAGCTTAACGTAATGAAAACTGTAGATAAGGATTTGCTGAGAGTGAATCTGAATATCAGAAAAAAATAGCATGGAACACTAAGAGAGTGTTGTGATTCAAAGGGGTAGTTTGTAAATATTTTGTTCGTTTTGTGAATCCATCACAGCCATCTCAGCTGTCTTTCTCCCTTGGAATGTACAACACAAGACCATTGTAATTTTCTCAGTGAATGGAGTGTATGTTGGGACTTTGAAGTACAGAGATCATGTTCTTAAAGTTTCTGATATCCTGAGTCTAGGTTATGAAAACTATTGACTTAACAAAATTATAACATAAGGAAAATTGAATAAAAGAATCAGTTTTCCAGGGTACGCACTGGTGATTACTTGCCTGGTCTTGCATATGTAAGTGAGATGATACAACTTTTCCTGTAAAGAAACTTTGATCCTTGTTCATAGGCAAAAGTGCCACTTTCCCATGGAAAAATGTATTGTTATGGTGGTAAGTGGCACCTTGTAAATGGCAATATATCATTTGGGTCCTGGGAAAACACAAGTATCTTTGATAAATACAAGGTTTCTGTGCCTTTCAAGGTATCTCAAGCTAGGGGGAAAAAATTGAAAAAAAATAGCATGTTATTTTAAAAAATGTTTCCTCAACTTCCATGTTTCCCCATTCAGGCTATCTAATGATATCACATCTACTGTCATGGTTTAAAAAAAAATACATTTTTATTTTATTGTCTAATGTTTACATGGAACACTTGTAGTGAATAGCTTATGTTAGGAATTAAGCAAATCAAAGTTTGCAGACTTTTAATGTCAGGGTTTTTGGTTTTTTTTTGTCTGAAATGTACAGAATGTAACCACATGGAATTAGATCACCCAATTTCAGTGCTCAGAGAAATTTTATTTTAAGTTCAATGTATGAACTTTCTTCCTACCTGATTGCCGTTTTGTGTAACTCATCTGGTGCTGCTGACGTCACTGCCAATTTACATTAAAATAAGTGCAAATTTTTTGCTCTTATTCATGTTGCAAGCTTCAAAAAACCCAAAACCATATGAATTTTAGACAAAGATAAATGAACAGGGAGTAGATTATTTTGTTTCAAGCTTATTTATATGAAAATATATCCTTTATCAGTTAATAGATGCTAAAAGCATGTTTCTGAGAAGTTGATAGATTCTGTTCCTCTCTGTTAGATTCAGTTCATCTTGTTGAGGTGGGAAAGCCAGGTTCATCACAGAAATTCTCTTAGGAGGATTTTTTGCTGCTGAGTTTGTGGAAGGGCAAAGGTGAAGGAGCAGGGAGAACATTCTTTTGCTAACACAAGTATTTCCTGTAGACAGCAATTACATACAGGTCTGTGAACTTTAGTTAGCTACCCACAAGCATTTGAACTGTGAGCTCAATGTAGTGTTTGTATAACCTTCCTTTATTTCCAAGATCTCTGGCAGAGACTTTTTAAAATTAAATGCTTTTTTTTCCCCATTACAAGTGAAAGATCAAATAATGCAATTATTTGACCATTTTCTCACCAATTTACAGTCTGTATACCCTAAGAGAGTTTATTAAGTAGGAAGAATACATAGGGGTTCAACTTTTTCATGGCTTTTTCTGCAAACTATGATTCTAGCTGTGCTACTTTATATGTAGCTGTTTCACAGTGCTTTTCTCAACTTATTGCTAGATATTCCTAGATATTACTAGACTCAGAGTTCTCTGAGCTTAATTTGTAGTAAATTCACATTTTCTCTGTGACTCTTACTCAAATGGAGGTGTTGCTTAATGCTGCCTGTAAGTATTAGGCAGGTTTTTACTAAATAGTAATAGTGTATAGTAACAATGGAAAAAATCTGTAAAATGGCTACATCTAATCTGGGGCATTAAGTACATTGCCTCTGTGATAAAAAGTCATCAAACACTGAAATATTTTGGTTAGAATTTCTCTGACCTATGTTGAACTGCCTAGCAGTTTGCTATGAGCAAATCCTTTGGGTATTGGAAAGAGGTGTCATATAGTACTTTATTCCATATATTATTGGCTGAAGGAATGTAAGAGTAATTGACTAATGTTTGCTTTTGCTTATGTAATTTTCATACAGACATCTGTAGCTGAATCTCACCCTAATAATTCATACTAAATCTAGCTTTTTTTATTTTTTATTAATATACCATTACAAAGTATTTAAACATCTATCTGTAACAGAATAGGCAAGACAGACACAAAGTCAGTTAATGACTCCTGGATGTCCATGAAGTTTGATCCCATTCATAAACAAGCAGTGTGTTTTCAATAAGTGGGCTTGCAGTGGCTGTTGAAATAAATTTAATAACTCTGCCCCATTTCACGAGAGTGGAGTTACCAGTAGGAAAATGAGGATGAGGAGAAGGATGTCATGCTCCTACTCCACTCCAATTAATAATGCCAAATGCTAAAAGCATACTGTAATATGATCCATTGGTGACTTTGTAGCTCCCACTCTCCAGTTCTGCTCCAGAAATACATGCACTTCAGTTCTGTTCCAAAAAGCAAGAATAATAATATTTACAGAGCTGGGTAAAAAGATAAAATTTCACCAAGGGGAGCTTGGTGACTTACTGACTGTTGTCAGAGGAAAACTTGTGAAAAGGCTAAGACAGGTTACACAAAACTTTTAATGGGAGTTCTACAAAAATTCAGGATATTTTGTTTTATACTAACAGTGCAAAAATTTTGCATGTTTCAAGCTTTACCTTTTCAAGTCCAGGTTCATAACTACATGTTGCACAAGCATTAAAGAAAAAAAAAAGGTGCTCATAACAAACATAACATTTGTCCTAATAATGATGGCTTTGAAATTCTTAGTAATCAAATATACTTAGCTGCATAGCTAAATGTTTTTATTTGAGAGATTGGAGAAGTATGTGTGGGATTAAGGAGAGAGGAGGTAATTTGCCATGACCTATTTTCATTCCATTTCAATCAAAATTGCACCACTTAGCTGGGTACTAAAGGGATGCCTGAAGCACACTTGCACTAAATTATCTGTTAATGTCAGGCCAGATTCCAGGTCTCCTGTCTTGTAGGTGGTGACAGCCTATCTGCAAGGGATGCCTGTGTTCTGTACACTCATCAGAAAACGTCATGTGCTAGGACAGCAAAAAAGGCCTGAAATATTGTTAGTTGATGTGAAGAAAGGTATCCAAAGGCTTATGATGAAGAACTAAGAAAGCAACTAGAAATGCATGTCCTTGTTGTAACTAGCTCTGAAGTAATGGTAGCCTTGAATTCAGCCAAAATGTTGATGCTTTGGCACAAGAGATTAATAGGAAATCTTTGAAGTAAAATTAAATATTTGTGAATTCAGTCAAGGTCTTAAACAAATTCTTCAAATTTCATGGTTTTGCAGCATACTTTGGCTTCTGAGCAAATACCGTAAACAGTCAACTTGTGCCCTTTACTTAGTGTGAAAATCTAAATAGGGAGACTTTCCCTAAGTTCTTCTAATATGTTTTGATTTCTGTCTGGAAGCTTTTGGACTACTGGGCCCATGGTGTGGTTCTTGGGGATCGTTCTGTGCAGGGTCAGGAGTTGGAGTCAATGATCTTTGTTGCTTCCAGCTCAGTTTATTCTGTGGTTCTGTTGAAGCACTGAAGAAGCTTCTTTTTTCCTCTTCACCTATTTTCTTCTTTCTGATATCTCTTTCATCTCATTTTGTTTCTATGGCTCCCATGGAAGCCAGCAAGTGTGTCCTGAGTTTGCAATGCAGTGTAGAAATGGATTCTAAGTTCCTGATAGGGTGTAAAAACATGTAAGCATATATATATCAGGCACAAAGGTCTAGTTTTCAAATGTGCCTCATTACAGGGCTCCTTTCAGTGCAGCGTTCAGGTAGCAGATGCCTTCCCACCATGGACAGAGCGGAGATTTCAGAGTAGTTCTGAGTAGAAAGCCTGGATGTCCTGGGCTGTGAGCACAAGCAGTTGAGTGAAGTGCACCCAAAACAGGGGCTTGACAGGTCTGTCACTGCTGTGGCATACTGTGCATTACAGTTTAGCACTGTTGCTCTAGTGCTCTGTGTGCCAAATGAAGTCATTAGCAGATTTGAGATCTATCAACCATCTGTGCCCGCTCTCTGTTCATCCTCGAGAGGGAAAGAGTTATCAGTGCAGAACTGCAGTGGGATGTGGTGGTTCTAGAAAGTCTCTGGGGTATGCCTTGGTCATTTGAGGTAATGTGCCCCTCACACAGCATTTACTGCTCACCCCTTCCTTCTGAAAAATGTTTGAGTCTCTTGAGAAGCCTATTAACATGAAAACTCATTGCAGTATCTTTTGTTAAGTAGTTGGCCGTGACCAGCGATACCCAGACCGCTTTGGTGTGAATGAGAAACTTAATAATCCATGAAAGGGCTGTTTTGATATATATTTTTATTTTATGTTACATTGGGTTAATAAATTAGGGGAGAAAAGGGTTCGTTATGGCTTTCTTCATGGTGGTAGATTAGAATACACCAGCTGTAACACACCATTTACAGAGATGGCTGGAATCATTGTATATCAGAGCTGAAAATTTTATTGACCCTGTCAGTGCAGTATACCCTTTGCAAGTCCTTGGGAGGGTTTCTTACATGTGTTATAAGAGCTGCCTTACTGTGTTGCAGTAACAGGAACACGTGGATGCAAAATGATTGATTATTAGCCCTGGTGGTTGTAATTTGATCAGTGCAGCAAGTGTTAGCCAATAATGATTTGTTTTCTTTCCCTTACACCCTTATTGATGTGTTTCATTGTCTGAGTGTCTGAAATTCCAAATCTAGAATGTCCTGCCATCAAGTCTAACTCTGATTTGCCCAAAGGCAAATCTTCAGTATAAAGCTGCTGTAATGAGGTCTGAACTGAGAGCAAATTCAACTCATTATGGTGCAAAACTGAAGCCTCCATACTCTGTCAAATGCAAACACCGAAATAAATCATGACTGTCCACTAGACTGTGAGTTTGGCACTGACAGAGATTGCTCAGACAGTAGCTTTAGACATCTTGAGAACAGGGTAAATTTACAGAGTTTTTATTAGTCACTCAGAGAGGAAACCAGATTTAATGGGTTGCAATAATTTTTGTTTGGTGTTAAGGTATGCCTGAGAGTATTGGCCAGTCAGTGAAGTTGGTTTACTCATTATGTGTTTGCCAGTCAAGGAGAGATTATGTCTTCTACTTGTGTCACCTTACTGGGTACAGGGTACTTCTCTAAAATATGTGCAGCCTCAAAAGAACAAATCTTTTTATTTAATTCAGTCAGTTCATGTAATATTGTTGGTTGTTTCAAATTTCAAAATCCTTTAAATAAATTTGCAGGATTTATTGCCATGGACCCAACTCAAACACTCTGAAGTGATTCTATAAATTGTTAGTTTATAGACTAGAGCTCTGTGGCCAAACAGGCTATAAGATAAACCTTGACAGCTCTAGAATATTTTGAAGTTTTGCATTTTGGAGGCTTGAAAAGTTTGCAACTCCACCCTGAGAATTTTCCCTTGGTTCTCATGCTAGGAGATGTGATTTTTTCAGAAATTTTAGAAATAGCAAGGAATTTGTCTTTGCACTTTGAAGTTCTGAAATATGTTGCAATTTTCTTTATTTGTGGGCATAACAAACTCTGAGTACTTGGTTCTATTTCTGTATGTGGATATGCTGTCTTAGTGCTTTGTAGCTGGATAGAGAGGAATTTTTAAAGGATTCAGAAGGGACAAGCACAAATTAAATTACTGAGATAGATGACTCTGCAGGAGTTTAGATGACAAGGGTAATACCTTTTTATGGAAGATGACCATTATTGAAGCACTCAGTTGCTGAGAATTGTTGGTTTGGTTTTTTTTTAAATTTTTAAATCTATTATCACATAGAATCAGAAACTGATTGTAGTATAAGGAATAAGGTAGGTCAGTTAAGACAGAAAAAAAGATAGCACAAGATAGCCATGAAACTTGAAAGAAATGCTGTGAGGCATGAGAAAATGTTTGTTTTGCCTTGGTTTTATGTGTTTGGGTTTTTTTTTTCCCCTAGAAACAGAGTTACTTAATTTCCAGTCCCAGTAGGCTTTGATCTGTAAACAATTGCCTCAGGAACAAGCAGCATAATCATGCTCTCCTGCAGAAATGTTGGATACTCCATATTTGGCTGTTATTTGAGCAACATCTGTGAATTTTGGGAAGCTAGGAAAACTGATTTTTCTTTAGGCATTCTCTGAAAAAAAAAAAAAAAAGGCCGTCTTCATTTTGTTCCATGGGAGTTGTGGTCTGAAACACCAACTCTTCTTTTGAAATCTCATAGCTCCCCTTGATAGAACAGACCTCTAACTCAGATTTAAAGGTTTGTGTAAATAGAAATGTAGAGGTGATTCAGTAGATTTTTAGAAACTTTGTAAAAATCTAAAAGGGAAAAAAACACCAACCACATAGTAACAGACAATAAGTATTTCATATTTTATATCATTGTAGGCTGCTGTCTATGAAGGATTGTCCTTACATGAGAATTTCTCACACTGTAAATGGTGAGGTGTTCCTCCTCTCCACCCCAATCTCAGTTCTCTCTTTCCACTTGCTGAGCACAGAGAGCAGCCATGACTAAGGTTTCTATGTGTGATAAACACTTTATGTCTATCACTATTGTTTTTTTCCACTCCTGAGATTAGAAAGTCTTCTTGGTGCTTAAACAAACCTCAGAGCACCTGACAACTTCCTATGCTTCTGGCAGGATTGTGCACTGAATCATATAGCTCAGAATTCATGGGACCAGTTAGGATTCTGCCTGTGTTTATGTATTAAACACGTTTTTAGATTTGGCCCTGTACAGTTCAGATTTGCAGTATTATATTTGAAACTGTAAATAATTAGAACCTAGATGGCATTTCACTACATCACTCGATATTGAGATGCACCTGTATACTGTGAAAATGTCTGAGAGGTTAAAAAGTGCCTCACAGTGAGCTATTAAAAATGGCTTTTCATGTCTGAATCTCAGCATATTCATTCATCTCAAATTTTTCTTTGCCTCTATCCTGGTATAAAAAAAATGCTGCAAGTTTCTAAAAGGAAGAAGTAAAACTATTGTGACTTCTGTGTGTAAAACCTTTCACATAATAATATAATACATAACTTTAATAGAAAATGATGAAACAGTCTCTATAACTCTACGATGACTAAAATTCAATATTATTAATATAAATATGCTACAGTAATAAGAGATTTGACAGAGGGGTTCATTTGTTTCTAGGAGATGCTTGACCTCTGCTACTTTATGATCTGTTAGAAAGAGCTAAGGCTAACAAAAGCTATCTTTCTTTCTATTTTACCTGGAAGGCATTATTTTTTCAATAAATACCAAAATCAAGTCAAGATTTTTAGAACCAGGATAATTGCCACTTGAAATGGACTAATCTTTGCTCAGAAGTTGTCTGACACTTTATACCCAATGTCAGCAGGAAAGAAATAATTAAGATGTATGATTTTGGTAATTGATAGGGAACATTTGAATGGGTTACATAAATAATAGACTAATCAAAGTATTGTTTAACCGTTTACAAAAACATATGCCCTACTGCATGTACATTTATTTAAATTAATGTTGCTGTCAAAATTCATGAGAAATTTTGAAAGAGGATTTCATTTTCACCTTATGGTTAATGTTCTCATAAATAATAATTTGTCAATTTATAGGATAAGTTATACTATTAATATAAATTGTTTAGCATACCTCTTTAAAACATAGGTGTGCATTTACTGTTCTGGACAACTACTCTGTAGATAAAACTGCAACTTTCAAATCTCCTTTCCATATATGCCAAATCCTATTCTTAACTCATTTTCTGTTCTAATGAGAATTAATGGTATTAATAATCTAATGCTATGCAGAAGAGACCTGGGACTTTTCTTGTATATGCAGTATCCTGCAGTATTTTTCTAAAGAAGATATTAATACCTCGTTGATAACTGACCAACAATCTAAAAAAATAAGTGTAAAAGAACCCCAACACCAGCTCTTACCAAAAAATAAATACTTAAAAACCAAATACTTAAAAAATATGTTCACAGATGAGTTCTGTTTTCTCATTTAAGCACATGAAAGTTGTACTTGTTAATAATTTATTAAGTGTTCAGGTATCTTGAACACCAAAAAAGCTCAGTCTGATAGTTTGGGATAGAACTAAATCTGCTTACTAAATTTCAGACTAAATCTGAAAGAATCTTCCATTCTTCTCCATCCTTTTCTAAAACCACTTTATTTATGTATGATTGAATGAAGGATGAATATGATTGTATGAAGGAAGAATACATTTACAATCTGAATATCTGAAATTAAAGAAAAGGTTGTATTTCTCTTGGATGGCAATTTGAATATGGTTTATTTTCAGATCTACATGGAAACCAAAATACCCATAATGTGAAAGATACATTATTGCCCAGTGTTTGCATTTATTTGTGTCCATAGCAGGTTGCCAGAACTGAGGCAGATATTTACTTCAAAACAGTCCCATGTATAATCTTTGTGTTCCACTGCTACTCATTAAAAGGTGCTGTGACAGCCTGGCATCAGCAGAGTCCCCACATGGAAGCATCCACTCTTTTCATCAGTAGTCACTGTCATCTGTTAGGTTGTTTCTGGGCTGAGCTTCTCAGGCTCTGTGTAGGGTGGCTTTTTTTTTCTTCTCTGGACAGGAAAGTAGGGCCCCCACATGTGTTTAACCCCACTTTTTTTCAGGATACTAATATTTCTGCTTTTAATTGACAGCAGTTTTACAGGAGAGTGTGTCCCAGATGTGATTGCTCTAAAATAAAAGAGCACCAGTGTTGGGCTTGAATGTTTCCCATCTAATTACCATTTGCCCCTTCGTTTTATTTTGGAAGGCTTTTTCACTTGAGTATGGGGTTTCCAAATGATTCTGGTAATCCTGGACTTTTCCTTTGTTTTTACAGGTGACCTGTAACTGTTTCACCATCAGTAATGGAGAGATGCAGGATGTTGGTGTTGGCCTGTATCCCAGGTACTGTGGACACTGTTTTATTCACAGGCAAAATCTATGCCAGGTTTTTCTCCCTTTTTCCAAGGTAGCTGTAAGGACCATCAAAGCAGCAGGTAACTTGCCTAAATGAGAAACTGGGAAATGGAAATAAACTAAAGGAGAATAAAAAAATATCATCTAGTTGAAAACATTCTTAATAGTCCCGATTACAGCATTTAAAATGTTTGAATAGTTTACATCTTTATATTTTGTTTTCATTGAGGTGATAGTCTTTTCTTAGTAAGAATAAATGCTGACATCAAGAATCTGCAACTGGGACTATTTAAGGGAAACCTGTTCAGTGATGTTTTAGAATACAGATATTTTGCAGCTGAGAGCCTTCTTAATTAGTAATTGAAAGATAAAGATTGATATATTTATATGTAAATTACCATAACAAAGGACCCAGTAAGGTGAAAAGATAAGTCCCTTATGAGATAGATGTTAATATTTGAATTTCTTATTATTGTTTCTTATTTGTATTAGGTAGAAGTTTGTACCAGTGAAGGTTTTATCTTCATGGTTTTATCTTCATGGTTTTATCTTTATCTTCAATAACCTGTAATCATAAATATGGAAAATTAGTATGTAGTTTAAAAGTACATTTTACCATCTAATTTTTTTGTTAATGCATGGTTGAATTATGTTTGTCGGTACCTCAGTGGGCCTGTTGCTGTTGTTTCTTTTCCTTCTAATGTCATATGTAAGATTTGACTAAGGACACTTGAGGTCTTGAGGTCTGCCTTGTAGTAAAGATGAGGAAAAGGTGGTTAGGAGGACATGGGAATTAGTGTCATGAAAAGTGCAAAAGAGTAATTTGATTTCATAATAGAATGGAAACAATACTTGAGAAAAATGAAATACTGTTTTGGAGCACTATTTGGAAATGTTTGGTTTTGGTTAAAAAAAAGCTCTTAACTGGGAAGAAAATATCTATGTTCAATGATAATGCAAGGGATGTAAGAAACTCTTTCCCAGGTCAGTTCAGAGTAGTTTGAGTTTTAGTATAGCAAAAAAGCTGGGAAAATTGAGAACGTAAAATCTGTGGTTTACAAGTCTTGAGCAAATGTCCTTCCAGATGAATTCATATGCTTCCAGAGTAAATTGTCATCAAACCTACTAGTGTCTCCATGACATGAAACTTAATTAAAACTTCTTAATTAAGCATTATTAAGAGGTTGTATATTGTTGTATGGCTTGATAACTTCAGCATCACAATATATTTTAAAATAAGTAAAATCCTATGGTCCTGCTGTGAATCACATTGTGACCAGCTTTGAGAAATAGAAATGTGTGCCCAATGATCTCACAATAAGTGTAATGGATACTCCCCCAGTGAGTTCTTGAGGAGATTAACCACAGATATTTTATTAGGCCAGAAGGGATACCAAAATAGTAAGGCCCCTGTTAATACCTCCTTTAAGAGTTAAAAAACTAAACAAACATGGTTTGGTGCAGGGCTCTGACCCTTGGCAACATCCTCTGTTTTACCAACAACAGCTGGGATTTTGAGTTGCTGAATCAGACAAGAACAAGAAGAGAATACACATGCAGCCAGGAGCTGGATAGGCCAAAAATTCTTCTTCCAGGCTGATAATGCCAGAATTATTCTTTTGATGGGTCATTCCCATAGGGAAAGAATCATCAACCTCACTTCTGCTACAGCAGAAATGTTTGCCTGGCAAAGTCAGTTGTTTCTCAGCTAAAGAATCTCATGGTTCAAAATATATAGCATATTTTGTCAGCAGCCTCCTTCAGAGATATGGAAGGGTGCATTGGTGCAGTGTTTGTGTCTCTTGGGGGTGCCAGCAGCTCCCTCATGAGCTGTACTGCCTCACCTGCCACAAGAACAGAGGCTCGGCCAAAATATGCATAAAACAGAGGCAATGGCCGTGTTTCTTTTTTCAACTCTATACACCGACAATTTTGGCTTTGGGACATAGTATACTCCATTTTCTCCTGATATGAAATAAGGTTGAGCCCCTTTGCGCTGTGCTTGCAATGTCAATCAGGTAATCTATAAGGTTAGTGCCCTGAAACTGAGCAGAAGCAGCAGAAATTTAACTCAGTCCCTCCTGCTCTGAGCTGTCCAGGTTACCTTGTTCCCCACTCACCCTGTCCCCTGAATCAGGGCCCTCGGAGAGGCACAGGAGGCCATTGCCTTCCTCCTGCCCTGAATACACAAAAGGCAGAAACACAGGAAGATATCCTGGCATGGCTCCTATTACCAATGAATATAAATCTTCTAAGTGGTAATTTTCCTCCCCTTACCAAGAGCAGCTGATTTAACAGGGAATTTATTTGTTTCGTGACTTAATTGCTTGATACTTCAGATGTAATCATGTTAGCTACTTTCAAATGATTAAAGGGAAATGAGAGTGGAGACTTCTCTGAGTTTTCTTTTTCCTTTTCCCTGCTACCACCCCTTACAGCATGTCTTTACTGAACCACAGCTGTGACCCAAACTGTGTGATCGTTTTTGAAGGATACCAGCTTTTACTTCACTCTGTCCGAGAGATCCAGACTGGTGAAGAGGTAATTAACTTGTCCTCCCTTCCATCACAGACACCTGCAACAATGACATCTCCCTAAATAAATTCCAGACTGCTGGGCCACCAGCTTAATATTTTGATGATATATTGATGCCGCTTTCTAGCACATAGCTATCAGGGGGAAAATGATAAATAGAATCATCTCTTCACACTGCCTGAGCCCCATAATCATTACTTCTCATAAATCACTAGCAGTCTTGATAAATTCCTGTTCCTCCTTTCCTCCTCTAGGCACTTCATTTTGTTTGTATTTGAGTGTCTTTGCCTTGACGGGAACACTTACAATATTTCTGAGTGGAATGCAGTGTTCCCTAAGTCTTTGCAACAATAACATTTGTCAGACAGCAGTTGTAGTAAACAGTGAAAGCAGCAAAACAAGGTTTGTTTTCTTGTCCATTTCACAAGGAAAGACTTGGAAATACCCTTTTCAAGAGATTTCTGATTTGATGTAAGGTATTCCCTACTTTGTTATTACAACAGCACTTGTATTAATTTGAAAATAAGCATTTGTGGCTACAAATCAAAATAAATGTGTTTTTCAGCAATGCAGTACTTAATTTGCTTAGTAAGACCTGGAAAGAAATGTGTGCATATATGTAACTTCAGATGCACCAATGACCTACACAGTCCTAGCTGTTGGTCATTTCAAAATCATAACCTAATATAAATATGATTCACAGCTGTTCTTAAAACTCTGGGAATATGAAGACCATACATATTTTGATTTATACATAGTATTTATTTACCTCCCTATGACATTTCTTCTTTTTTAATGTATTCTTCCTCAAAGATAGTAGGGCATCAAAGTAAGTGAATGGTAGAAAATTTTTTTAGGCCATCAAAATAAATAAGAGGTAGAATATTTTTTTCAGCAAAACATTGCTAAGAACCAACAGAAATGGTTTTGCATACTTACCTTTTTGCCAAGAGAAATTTCAGGATGCAATATGTATTTCTGGAGCTATTAATTGTAGACATTTTTCAGTCCAGCATTCTTGTTTAAGTGTTATTATAGACACCTTTCTATTTTATTCATAAACCATAATTTTCCTCTTGGCTTCCCAGTTCACTAAGATGGGTTGCTATTTAAAAATATAGTAGATTTTAATGTCTTACCAGGAAGAAAATGGGCTTAAGGCTTAAGAGACAAAGTAAAGCTACAAAGTCAGTATTGTTTGGTCTGTTAGAGGAGGAGGAAGGGAAATAAAATTTTTGTGAAGGTATATACAAGTCAACAGTTCAATATTATTGTCAGTACCTATTTACTTTTCCTTATACATAACTTCTACCACTTTTCATTTTGTGTTCTGCATGATGACTTTGGTGCAACTTTCCACACTGCCTTACTGCTTGCCTGCAGTTCAGTTTTAGTAATAGCCAGGTATTGAATTTACAAACATATGTACGTGAAACTGTATTATCTGTTGTGAGCTGAGTTTTAGCTTATGTTACTGATGTCATGATCTGAGCTAGTGGGAGAGAAGATACATGTTAAGGCGGAAACTGGGTTTTCTGAATAAATTTGATGCATTGAGGTGGTAAGATGAACATTATTTCAAGTCATGAGGCAACAAGAAAATTACAATTACTAGAAATTTTCTCTTACCCTGTTCAATCTTACACTAGATGAAGACTGAATGAGATCCTCTATAAAATAATTAGTAGAAAATAAGATTTATCAGAAATAAGAAGCTCAGTAGCAAGTAACCTCAGATTAATAGAAGAGGACTATGGCTTTTCAATCCATACAGGAATATAGTTTTGCACATTTCTGGTGGAGCACACTACAGAAGTTTACTCATGCTAAGGAGTTGTTGACCACCTATAATTGCAGGGAAAACAGACATGGGGAGCTGGGATGACTGGCTCTTGTGGTCATCTCAGCATTCTGAACTTCTCCTCTAGCATCTCAGAACTAATTATAACAACTTTTTGCTCTTCAAGAAAATCACAGAACTACAGAATGTTTAGAGTTGGAAGGGACCTCAGAGATCATCTTGTCCCCTGCTGTGGGGGACACCTTTCACTAGACCAGGTTGTGCAGAGCTCCATCCAACCCAGCCTTGAACTCCACTAGGGATGGAGCCTCCACAACTTCTCTGTAATGCTGACTATTACAATTTTTGTAACCTCAGGTGATGTTAATTTGACAGCATACAAAGATTTCCCTTACTTGCAGTTTTTCGCAAAAATGAAATTTTAGTGTTGCAAAGAAAGGTGAGATATGGGGAAGCATTATAAAAAGCAAAATTTATTCATC
Source organism: Aegithalos caudatus (assembly GCA_013389925.1). Taxonomy (NCBI): domain Eukaryota; kingdom Metazoa; phylum Chordata; class Aves; order Passeriformes; family Aegithalidae; genus Aegithalos; species Aegithalos caudatus. The sequence goes on along the minus strand of WEIU01002558.1, from coordinate 38,475 downwards.
TAGAGATGACGAGGGCTCCTTTACTGATAAGGTAGCCTATCAGCTAGTTTTGTCAGAAAGACAAGCAGCCTACTCTGAAGAGTTCTTCATCATTTCCCTACCTTAAGTAACCACTTCAAACATTCTCAAGATGTGTGTTATAATTTCAATTGACTTTTTGTTAGTTGCCGAGTCTACCTGGTGTTTTGCAGGCAGACATGAGATGATTTTGCCTCCTCTCCAATCAGAAATTCTATGGCTTCACATCAGTTAATCTTGCTGGGAGACAGAATAGATTAGCTGAGGTGCAGTTCTGCTCCAAAATGGGTGCTTTGCTTCTCACCAGCTTCAGAGTACAGTTTGAGCACATTTGTATCTTTCTTCAGAATGTCACATAACTGAATGTACCTTACAGAGCAACAATTCTATTAAATTAATACTGAAAACAACGATTTCAGATGATGAGCAAAAAAATCTATTTCCATTTTAAATTTCAACCAGGTTATATAATGTTTGTTATTGTAATTTTATGAGTTTTGTATCTGTGTATGCTTGACACATTATGTTTTGTCCCATTAAAGTTTTTAGAAACAAGTTTTTCCTTGAACTAGAAAGCATTTTGATCTTATATGCCAAAACAGAAAGAGTGCAAATGGTTAAACACTTCTATAACTCTGTCTCAGGAACAGATTTCTGTACACAACCCTCCCTAAAATCCTGAGACTCATGATTGCAAAACAAAGAAGATACCCTTTTTTTCTCCCTGCTGTTTGCATTGAAATACTTGATTTTGAATTTTTACAGAATTTCTGTGTAGAAATTTGTGGTTTATATTCTGTTACCCAAAAAAAAAAAAAATCCCCAAAACAATAACAAAACACCATATAAATTAAGTCATTGCATCATGGCAGTACTGGAAAATTGCAGATGAGGAACATGAGGAACTAACCACCATATCCATGATTAAAGAATTTCTGTGTCAGAGCAAGAAGCAGGGCTCAGACAGTGATGTATTTCTAAGGAAAAAGTCTTAAGAGTCAATAAGTCTCATGCCTGTTAAATAATTCCTTGCCTTCATAAATGTTTTCTTAATATATATTCTCCAGTTCAGAGGGGAAAAGATTTACTGCATTCTTTATAAACGACGCAATAAAGAGGCAAGCTTTGGTCAGTTGCAGTAATGTTTTAATTAGTAGCATACATCCCACATGCAAATACCATTAAGACAACCTTTGATAAATGGGCATATTTCCTAAATATGTACAAGCTAAATGAGCTTTGCATCTAATGAAGTGATCCAAAATTAAAGTAAGGATGGGAGAGCGTCTTGAATACAGAAATTTTGTGTTTAAACAATTAAATGATTAGTATAGGCTCAGTCACTGTTAGGTTGATCATATTTCTAACTATTCTAATTATGTTTTACCACTCAGTCTGCCAGCTACAAACATTTTTTCGTTTATGGATTTCTGCTGGCAGGGCTGGGAATTTGAACTTGGGCAAGAGAGACCCTAAGTTGTTAAAATGAGAGATCAATGTGATGAAGCCTGTTCTCCTCTTTGTCCAGTCATATGTTTTAATCCAGAACATGTTGTTATGGGACTATTCATATCCACAACTGTTTGGTAACCTCTGAAAAAGAAATGTCATTTTTGAAACTTCTTCCTAGCCCCTAGGTTTCTGCAACAAAAAAAACAAAAAAAAAAAAAAAAAAAAAAAAA
>WEIU01002558.1:0-33723 GCA_013389925.1 Aegithalos caudatus | reverse complement strand
AAAAAAAAAAAAACAAAAAAAAAAACAAAAAAAAAAACAAAAAACAAAAACAAACAAACAAAAAAAACACCCCAAAAAACAAAACAAAACAAAAACACAGAAAGAAGCCCCCAAAGTTTAAACTGTAACATGTGCTTTGGTTCATCAGTAGGCAGTTCAAAAAAGAGAAGACAGAAAATTTTAGGCTTATGACATAACGCTAAATTACTTCCTGTCTGTGTTGGCATTCTGTGCCTGATAAAAGCTGCTGCAATTCTGCTCAGAGGCAGTGAAGTGAAAACCTCTTTTTGTCTTTCTTTTAAAGGTGGTCACTCAAGTGCTGTGAAATCTTGGATTAATTTTGGGTAAATGGCATCCACATAGATGCAGTGATGATTAAGAAAAATAAGCAGGCTAAAGAGTCTTCAAGGATCACTTAACAGTTTGTGAAAGGATAGGCAAGTGGTGTAAAGACTATTCAGCATGTGGAATGTTTTAGGAAATAATATCCCCAGGGTGGTGTATATGTCATTGGAAGAATCAACATATAACGTAAAAAAATACTGTAGTGAAATTGTATGTGCATATATTAATGAAAGCAATACTCTCATACATAGGTTAGAATGAAATAATTATTTTTTAATAGAATTGTCATTTGTGTTCATATTGCATAGATCTTTTTTTACCCTTTTATGAAATTTCCCTGGGAATGATTTTGTGAAATGTTTAGAAAGCTCTTTGTGACTGCATTCTGAAATTCTGTGATTGTCTGATTCTTACCACGTAGAGGGGTCTGTGAAGGTCTAGAAGACTCCTGGTATGTTAATGTCTATGAAAAATATATCTCTTTCCTCAGTTCAATTTAGTGTGATTAAATGTTAGCTGCAGCAATCCTTGTAGCATTAAGTTTAACTTTTCTGTGAATCTTACCTGAATTTGTAAAATTTCTGCATGACTAGCTTGTTTTTGGGTTGTTTTTTTTTTCCATTTATGCCAGTCACTGCTAGTAAGCTGAGAGTTGTGTAATACTGCTGGTACATAATATTTTCAGAAATTCTGGGGTTTTAACCAACAAAATGTCTAGATTTAGATGCTTAAATTTGATAAAATGATTCAAAACATCCCCGCTGAAATTTCTCTAATACTGAGACAAATTTCCAAGTCATCTTAGAAAAATTTTTAAAAAGCAAAATCTTTGTCAATAGAATAGGTAACAGCTGTAACTTTGGGTCATGAAGAGTGGCAGACTCATTGTGAATCAATATAACCAGCTAATAGTAAATTCCCATATTACAACATTGCTTTGCAGAAAAAAGATAGTTTAATCAACAGCAGTTCATCTAATGTATCTTTCTTAAAGGTAAAAATGCAAATTCCAGAAATGCTTTATCTATTCAAGTAAGTTCTTGTGTGTTGGGTATTTTTCTTTTCAGTTGCAGTCATCTTATCAAAAATCTAGAACCCTTTTTGAAATCACATTTATAGACACTTACATAAACACTAATAGAATTAGTGTCACTCCAGTCTTTCTGTGTGTGCTTGTGAGCTTCTGAACACAGGGGAAAGCTCTCAAGATGCATACATCAATTTATAGTAAAATTTTAGAGTCAAGTGATTTGCACTGTAGCTTTTTATTCTACATATTTTGTAATGTTTTAAAAGTGATCCTGGAAATCCTTTGGGAAATATGCATTACAAGTTTATAGGAAGAACCCATAAATCTTATGTTTATTTGTACTTAGTTACATGCATCCTTGTTTGTTCATATTTATAAAAATACTTTGCAAGATCATTATCAATGAAACGTATGTTTCCCACTGTGTTTTTTAGAGGCTTGTTCTTTTAGTGTTAAATGCCTGAGTGAAAAAGGAAGATGGTATCAAGTTTCTGTTCTCAAGTCAGTTACTGACTGCAAGTGACTTTGGGAAATTTTTTCTATTCAAGAGCAATCTTTGGGTTTTCTAAGATCCAACCTTTATTTTTCATAATTGGTAGGAAGCTACCATTTCAATTGAAGCTCAACAGGTTTTTGACTAGAAAACAGGTCTGTCTGTACTGGGGATCATTTCTGTGGATGTTCTGTGAAGTTCTGGTTTGTTCAGTCTCTACAAATGCAGTGAGAAGATAATTTATAGGTTATTTATACTTCTGCTGAGTATTCTGGTGCCCAAAGGATAATAAAGAAATATGCTGTATTTTCTTTTAGCTTTATGTGCTGGATTTGTTTAAGTGAAAATTATTCCTTGAACCAGAATGGTCTGGGTTTTATTTGTGTGCTTTGTGCCTCCCTCATACCAAGAGCCAAGACAAGCACCTCATTCATACTGTCTTTAGTAGAAATCTATGAAAACTGGAATGGATAAAAGAGATTAAAGGAATGCCTTCAAGTAAATTGCCCACTCTTTAGATATATAAAGTTTGGTGAGATAAATTATGCTGCTCCATGAAATATATATAAACACAAAATCAAGACTGACATGATTACATTTCTGTGCTAGCTGACATCAATAACCAGAGTGCAGTTAGAACACTGCCTGGATATACACAGTTCCCTTCCACAATTGTCAGGATCTGAGACTAATAGGGCAAAGGCTACATTTTCAAGTACCATGAAAGGGGCTACAGCCCAGCCACAGGGGCCCTTGCTGAAGCCAGAGTGACTGAAGTTTAGCATCAAGTGATACACACTGGCACTCAGTGTGAGCAGGCACGGCCCCAGACCAAGGAAGGAATTCCATGGCTGAGCAGGCACAGTGGCACTGCATGCAAAATGAGAGGAAATGTTCCTCACTGGTCACTGCTGGTGAAACGACTTCCAAGTGAATCTTTGCTACACAGTAGCAGTTCTTTATCTTCCTCTCCAGCTGTGGGCACAGCCGTGGAATAATCTAGGTGCATAGCTGCTATCAAGGATGAGAAAACGTAGAAGCAAACAGTGGCAATAGCTGAGCTGGGGATCTTAAAAAATTTTGGTGCCTGAGCCTCAATGTGAGCTGCATTTTAATTTTAAGGACATACTATAAATGCTGGCCAGTGTCTTTTAGCAGCTGGTCAAGCAGCCTGGAAAGTACAAACATACCACTGTAAGCTGGTTAAGATAAGATTGAGGTGAACCTTTTGGTGGTTCAGTTCCTGACAAATTAAATGGCACCAACTACAAATCTAAACAAGACTTTTTTTTTTTTTTTTTTTTTTTTTTTTTTTTTCCCAAAGTTAGAAAAAACAGATCAGGAACTAAAAGAGGGGAAAAAAACATGTCTTCCTAAAAGTCACTCATAGTCACTCATACTTCTTGTCTGTTAATACTTTAAGTTATAGCTACTGTATTGTCTTCAGTTCATTGTATCTTTGACATCTTTACACATTATTCTTTGCTCCATTTTAAGATCAATCTCCACTGTAACTCAGGAATGTATGCCAAGCTGAACTCTTGGCAATGTATTATTCCAGCACATAAAAGCCCCTTACATTAATTATAATTAAAATGGGTTTACATTGATGACAAACATTTTAAATGAAGAACAGTTTTTTCCACAGTAATGAGCCAGAGAATTGTTCATGTTGTACATCTTCAGCCAAGGATTTCAGGGACATTTGTGCTTATAGAATGGCTTTGTTATGAGTCTTTTTTTCTCTTCTGGAGCTGGGATTTAATATTTTAGTCTAGCTTGATTTTTGGAAAGCTTTTATGTATTGCAAGGTCAAAAACAATGGGCTTCACTCTGAATCATTTTTATATTTGGCCAGTGTTTGAGAGTTGCCAAGGTTAATAACAGCATAATGCCAGTAAGCATCTTTTTTTTTTTTTTTTTTTTTTTTTTTAAAAAAGTATTTACATATATTGCAGCCTGAATTCTGGTAGAGAACATCACAAGTCCAGTTTCCAACTCAAGGGCTCTCAAAATCAGGTCACCTGACCAGCAGACAGGCTATCAACCTCTACATAAAAATACCACCTGCAATTCTTTACCTGCTGTTACATACATCCACCAGCTCTGTTACACAACGCCCCAAATAAGTTCCTGAACCTGACGTTTTGACATTACTTTTCTAGCAGAGGGAACAACACAACTGTAGTTTAGAACTTCATCAAATGTAAGTAAATTGATCAAATTCGTTGCTATAGCACGTCTGTGGTTGATTTGCCTCTCCAGGCTTCCTGAAGGACACTTGAATATGACCAAAGATACGTTATACAGCATTTTCACCTTTAATCTTCATGCTTGCTTTCAGCAATATCTTTGAAGAACATATGCTTAAATTACAGAGGCATTGTAACATGAAGAGTATTATTATTGACTGCTGTTTTTAATTAGGATGTAAAGGCTTCGTGCAAGATCACTGTACTGGTGTTAGTACAAAAATGTCACCCCTCCCTCAGGGATCATATGTTTAGGACACCGGAAACAAAAATTATGTGTTAAGAAGTGCCTTTTTAAATTGCTGGATTGTCAGGTTCCATAAGTTTGTGTCCCAGTTTTCCTAATATTTATTTATTTTTAGACATTTACATTCTCACTGAGTTTCTCAAGTACAATATGAAAGATAAGACCTACAAATTAATTCAAAAGGTGAAGCCCGGGAAGCAAGGGTTAAATAGGATTGTTGAAAACAAGTCTCTTTATACAGCTAACTGAACATAAAACCCTTTGATCAAAGCAATGAAAAAATTAGGAGCATCTGTTTCTCTAGTCATGATTCTAAAAAACTTGCTAAGTACCAACTTACCAAACAGTGTGTTTAAAAAAAAATAAATCAGGATTGTGTTCCAACAGCATCCTGGTTTAAGTCATTTCCTATCAAAATACAGAGTTTGCAATAGTGAATTGTAGAAATTGTTCATTCCTTGTATTTTTTACTGGTTTGCCACTAGAAATGCCTCTGAAGCAAACCACAGGATAGCATCCAGCCAGGGATCAGTCACATTTCACCCACCTACCCTTGCAGCCCCAGTCAATACAAGCAGTGCCTACAAAAGTCCATGGCAGTAACTGGAGCCCGCTGGGACACAGCGTTGCTCCTCTCCATAGGTGGCTAGATATTTCTTCCCTCTGGCAAGGCATTTGGTAGTGACATAAACCCTGGATTCATTCCTGAAATCCAGCAGTCAGACTAACACTCTTCTGTTTCTTTCAGAGGATCTTACCCTCTTGGGATGGATTTCCAAACAGCCAAGGACAGAGGGCTTTTATTTTTCTAGGGCCAAAAATGGCAGTAGAAAACAAGGCAGCCGCTTCTAATTTCTGGGATCTCTTGTTCATTAACAAAGGCATCATGTCTTCAGCTTAGCATTTCTTACATGACTTCTGAGGCTCCATCCATCTTTCAACATTGTAATTTTTATTTTTTTTTCCATTAAAGTGCAGTTCCAAAGACAGTGACAAATGCACTGTGATAATTTTTCCATGACAACTTGCCTATTCCAGTTGCTCTGGGACTGCCTCTGTGTGCTCTGGTCACCACTTGGCAGCATCCAGCTGGAGCTCTCTTGGGTTGTCAAGGTCATGGAAAAGATCTGGCTCTTCTTATAGACAGGAGTAGAGATATGTATGTAAATTCTTTACCTTTTCAGGAGGTCCTTAATAGGGCAACCTCTATCGGTTTGGTCCATCAAGTTCATATTTAAAGCAAACATAGAAGTTGGGAATGTGGCACCCTCCTGGGAATCTGGCTTTCTGCTCATCTAAGGGGAGCAGAATCTCATTCCTTTCAGACCCAGCTATCTAATAGGAAACTTAAATCTTCTGGCAAGTGTTTTAAGGAGAAACACTTTTTTTGCCAAGGGAAGAGAGGGCATTCTCATCACTTTTTTAAGCTGTTGCAGCTACATTTAAGCACCTGGATCCTTCTGGTTCTATCCTTTCTGGATGTCCAGCTTCGTTGGAAATCTTAAAACTACCTGCTACTTCTAGGATTTCTTTTTTCAGATTATGTCATTCCTGTAGCAGTCACTATTTGGTCTCTACTGAATGACAAGCAGAAATAAGAAAAGTCTCATGCTGGATTAGCAATCTAAAATAAACAGAGAATATTCAGAGAAAAACAGTAGGAGTTTAAATATAAGGATAGATGAGACAAATCACTTTCCAAACACCTTTTCCTGAGATGATTTTGGAGAGACTTTTTTTTTCTCCTACATATGTATTGAAGCCTGTCACTGCATTATCTGAGCTGGAATCTCTGAATCCTCCTTTGCTGAGGTTTTTGTATGTTTCAGCCTGTCAAGATGGTTTCTAATAACAGTAGTACCATAGGGAATAATCTTGATTTTGGATGCCTTTTCTTGATCTGTTTATCAGTCACTTTTTTCAATTTTGCAGCGTGTTCTATCTTTTAAGATCCCATTAATTAGGTTATTTTTAATGAAAAATGATAGGTTTCAATTCAGATCCTGTAAGTCATAAAAAAAAAAAAAAAAAAAAAAAAAAAAAAAAGTTGCAAGTTTAAACTGCAGATTTCTGTCTGGACTGACTGAGTTTAGATTTTCTGGATACAAAAATCTCTCTTGTTGAGGGTCAGCCACTTTGGACAAAATAATATCTACATCAGAGCCAGAATGACATTTTTTTCTTGGGGGCTAAGCAGACCCTATGGGCTAAGGGAACCCCACCACTCTCTTAGTCCTTCAGGCAATGTGTGAGATTCAGGTGAGTCCAGGATGTGCACTGTATCTTTCTTCTAGATTCCTGTTCCAAATCAAGTAGAAATAGGAGCTTGGATCTTTTTCTTTCCAAGTGTATATCTTAATGAACTGTGAATTTTAAAGAAAAAGTAGAAGAAAGTGAGTGGAAATTTTTCTCATTGCTCCTCTGGATGTAAGCTAAATCCTATCTGACAGTATAGCAGTTTATCATTTACCTTTAAAGACCCAAACCAGGACAACAAAATTATATGGTCTGACAATAAAGTCAGCCTTTATAGGCATGCTGTGTATTTTGATCCCTCCATTTTATTGTTTTATCTGCTCTTAGACACTCAGTTTTTTGGGATAAATACTCTTTTTACTCTGTGCAGTCTAAAAACCTGCAGAACAATGTAGCTGTGATTCTGATACTGACAGTTTTTCAATAATAGCAACAGTAAAGCCTGCAAACAATCTGGAATCACACCAACATGGAGAAAGAGAAGGTAAAAAAATACTGTTTATGAGCAAATTAGTGAGTTACTTAAAATAGGACACAATTTTATTAGCTCACTGAATTTTTTTGCAATATACCATCTTCAAGTAATTTCACCTACAGTTTTGTCATCTTTAACTCATTCCTTGTTGAAGACATTGCCTTGAAGATATCACCCAATACTACTCCTTAGGAACCTTTTTCATTCTGAATAAATGTTTTCAACTATGGTTCTTATGCTTCTCCTTCATATCAGTGCATTCTGTGTCTTTCTCTTCAGACTCTGTATATGCTTCTGCATACTCCAAATTTCTGGTTCTTAACACCACCCTGATTATATACTATATACTTTATGACTCTGCAATTTGTCTTTTATTTCATTTTTCTTAGGCAGAAAAAAAAATTGTCCTGGTAAATCTTACCTTTCTTACAGTGTATTTTTCTCTGAGATCATACATACTGTCCATACAATGCCTGGAAATCACTAGAAATAAATACAGTAGGTGTAAGTGCTTGGTTAAATTAGTTTCATTGCAGTGCTTGTCCTGGTTTTCTGAAAATTCCAATCAGAGGAGAGGAATAATGACTGGTTGTGTTAAGCAGGTTTGTGCACACTGAGCCCATAAATATGATCATGGTTTTACCTTATATGGGTCAATAACCACTTTAAAAAGTCTGGGAAAAGTTTAATCTGGTAGTCCTGATTTTAATCTGGTAATCTACCCATCATTAAATCTATGAACTAAACCATTCCCTCTCTTGGAAGAACAGCATATTCTGTGAACCATTTCACTGTGTTTGCATTTTGTGATGAAGTGGACATATACCTACATGGACAAACACAGTCTGAATGGGAAAAGCAGTGTTGTATGCATTGGTATGTGCAAAGATATGCACATGGAACATGCAAGGACAATTTTAAAGATTTTCCTAGTTCATGTTTCACATCCAGTACATGGTGGGGGTTGTATTCTTTTGCTGCTATTTGTTTCGTGACCTTCGTTAAGTAATGTGAAGTCCTATTTCATATCTCCCTCCATAAGTTAGATACTGAAAAGCCCACTATACAAGTAACATTAAAAAGGATGAGTTATTCTTTAATATATCTCAGTATGAAACTTACTAGAAAGAGTCACATTGTTGTTTCCCATGCCACATTGTGAAAGGGCTTATTTAAATTAAGAGAGATGGCTTTTCTTCCAGCTGCCTCTAAACTTTTAGACACTCCTTGCAAGCCAAATTTTATTTTTCAAAGATTGATTGACTGATTTAGAACCCTGTGGTGAGGTCTTCAGGTATCATGACTTCATTTTAATTGCTTTCTGACAGTGTAATAATTCAAAGTTTGAGGTTCTGTCTGAATTCATAGGAAGCACCATAGGCTGAGAAAGACAGAATCATGCTCTTCAGTGCCTAAATCAGTTCCAGTCCTTAACTAATATTCTCTGAGGTGCATTAAAGCAAGAATGAGCTCATTTGAATAACAAGGGAGCATTTAACTTTTGAGACTGTAAAACTGCAGACTAAATGCTTTGGCTTGAAAAATTGCTATGATAAGCAATGTGCCATATCAGCTTCTTGCCATTATTTAATTAATGTCAAACAATGCAATAACTAAAGCTGTAGTTATAAATTTTGTATTTGAGAGCTCTATTCCAAGACATGATGAGAAACATGAAGGGCTGTATGTACTCCAGCCACAAGAGTTACAGCAGAAGATTCTGTAATTTTTTTGACCCACTGCAGGATGTCCTGCTGTTTTCCATGGGATTTCTCAGTGTATTGTATGAAAGCTGTTGATTATGCCATAAGCAGTGATTTGAGCAGGGGACTGTGGTAAAACAGTGTGTCACAATTCTGCCCAAGATTTATCTGAACACCATCATTAAGGAAAATATGCCTCTGCATCATATTGCTTATGGTATGAATCTTTGTCTTAGTGTTGAATAGAAAGTAAAGCTCCTGCACTTCCTTTGACAACAAAATTTTTACTCTCAAAATATTTCTAGTGTATAGCTTTGTGTAAAGCTTACATCATTCCCATGCACAAAAGAAATCCTTCTGAGCTTTGAGGGCTTTAGATTGATTCCAGCTACTCTCTAATAATAGAGTAGTTTGAATCCATAGACACTTTGAATAGTGGAGAAAGATACTGTGAGGTTCTGTAGCTACTACCCTGTATTTGGTTAATGAAGGTGAGGGTCCGTATGAAGTGAGCTGCTTCTCCCCTGCCCCAAACCCTGACCCGCAAAAGAAATGTTAAAAAGAAAGTGTTGAGGTAGCTTTTTGGAAGGGCAGAACTCATCCATCTGACTGGGAAAAATATTTTAGATCTGTTTGTCTGTTTTCAAGCAGTGAGTGAAGTACTTAGAGGAGAGTACTTACCAGGACATAGAGAAATAGATTACTGCTACTGTGAACTGTTTTGCAAAATTGGAAATCCAGTCTAGATTATGTATCACCAAATTATGTTGTTGCATCAGGTCCCATAAACTGTTTCTTTGAGGTAAGTCAAGATTTCTGATTTGGAGAGGCCACCTCTCCTTGCTTTGAGGCACCTTGGCCCATCCAAGTTATATTGCTGAGGCATGTAAGTACTTCTAACACTGGCAGGAACCAGCTGTATGGTAGTTATCCAAACAGTAAACAAAGGCCTTGAGAAATAGTCAAGGGTCTTGTAATAGCTTCCATGCCATTATGGCATTTTTCTCTTTCTTTCCCATCATTTTGTGAAAATTACTAAAATGTTCATATTATTGAATCAGAGCAGAGTAGTAGAAAGGTCTTGGAAATTGATGCAAGCACTCATTTTCCTTATGGAATGTTTCTGGCTGCTTCCCTTAAACACTGGAAGAACCTTTACTGTTTAAATTGGTGTTAGTTAGGGGATAGTAAATAATAACTCTCCAAAGAAGTTCTTGAAATTACTAAAACACTATACATCATCTTTTGAAAGTACGTGCAAACCTCTTCTTTCTGCTAGTCTAGTCAGCAAATACATTGGCAAAATTCTAGAGGAGGAAACTCCAGGTATTGTACTTGCTCATGGAGCTACAGTTGTAAAAAATTAGTTCAAATTCCTTTATTCATGACATTAAAAAACTTAGAGACTGGAGAGTGTGGATTTGAGTATTGATGCTAAAGTATTCAAGAAGCATACTAGTGAATTAGGCAACCTGTTTTTATCAGTGCTCTAGGAATTTTGAGATCCAGCAAATATTTTAAGGTGTAGAGTGGATTGATCAACTATGTATGATCTTAATCATGTTGCATGTTCTTTTCTAAATAATCAACTCCATGTATTTCACACCCATTCATTTAGAAAGCACATCCTGAGGTAAATACTATTTTTTTACTTTGCAGTATACATTTTAAAAACAGAATTATCCTAGGTACAATTTTATCGTGTGGTATCTCATGCATTAAGATATAAAATTGTTTTGATGCTAGTGTTCAAAAATTGTATCTAAATTATGTCAGTCAGTGAGAACCAATAATTCAATGTGCACAAGTTCTTCAGATCACTGAAGCATATATTGAACTTCACTAGTAACTGCATTTCTACTTAGTGAAGTATTTAGTCATTTGCATAGATATTAACTTAAATGGGATTTATATATGCCTTTGAACTTAAGTGCATATTTCAGTGAACTGATGAATGTGGATTGGATTATACGTTGTGAATAACTGAAAATTCTGAGGATTTTGGACCTACAGATCTCTTCTGAGGCACTAAATGCACTCAGTGGCACTCCATATCTCCACAGGTTGCAGAATTAAGGAATAAAGAAGATTTGGCTTATAGCTCTCAGTTTGTGTGCTAAGAGAGACCTAGAGATTGCCTTAACAAATGTGTAATGTCTCAGTCTGTGAAATACCAATCTCACTGTTGCTAGGGATTAGGCTGAGCAGTATCCTAGCTCAGGTAAATGAACTACACCCCACCCAGGGTTTATTTTTGTACTGATGATGGAAATTACAATGGAATTACAAGCGAGACAAGCATTTTTGGGTGATCTGGCATAAGGCCCTCTTTCACTCATGCTAAGCTGTAAGTAATTTTCTTTGCTTTTCCTCACTTCTGTTTTTTAGGAGTTGATAAACAGTGAACTTTTAGTTACTGCTTTTGCCACTGTCCAATCAATTTTTATTTCTGCTTGTAACCTATGCAGCTTGGATGGGAATTGTGCAGTCAGCCCTAAGCTCCTGACACAGGGAGGTTTTTAAAGGCAGTGCTGTCACAGACACAAAACTCGGTCCTGTTGCTCATTATCCTGACTGGGGGTAGGCACTGAGATCTTGTGCCTGCAATTGTCAGTCATCCCCAGGGCCTGAGCTGTGTGTGACACAAGGGTTGCTCCAGGGCAGTTATGACTCCAAAACAGTAGTAGTATCTAAGGGACCTATTTTAAAAATAAATATGGCAAATGTTTTGGTCAGCAACCAGAATGACCTTCACTTAACTGAAATGACTTCAGAATGAATTAAATACGTGTGCCTTTCATTTGAGGAGTCTCCAGGTAGCAAGATGCTGTGATGTAGTTTAGCTGCTTAGTCCTGTGTATTGATTATATTTTGACAGACCTGTCTTTAGATACTATCTTGCTTTCTTAGTAAGTAGCCTAGCATCCTTTTATACTGCTTTTCAAAAGAGAAAATGCTGCCTGTGATATTATTTGTTGAGATTTTTATCACAAAAAGTGGATGTAAAACAGAAAAGCTCCAATAACAACACTTGATCTGTGAGCATTATTGGGCTTAAAGAAGTTCTGTTGGTCTCTGATGGTTGAGGCCAATGAAAAATTTGAGCTTTTTTGGTGTATTTCCTCTTACTACAGGAATTTATATATATGCACACTTAAAATATATATACACTCTAAATGTTGTTCTGACAACACACTTAAATATTAAATCACCATAATCATTTATATATAATGCTTACCAAATAATTCCAAAGTGTGTCCATAATAACCCTGTTTGTACAGTACACAGCATTTTCATGAATGACATGGAAATCCAAAATCACTGCCAGTAAAATAATGGATGACAAAGACTGAGAGAATAATAAATGTTTCTGAGCACACGTAAATAACACAGTAACTGGAATTGCTGGTAAATTAGACCTATTGAAATAAAATGCACCACCGCTGCAAAGGTGTGGAGCACATCTGAAAGGGGGATCTACAGCTACGATTTATTTCACTAAATCTCAGACAGCTCCAGGATAAATGTCATCATCTGAGCTACTCACTCTAGACTTCATGGATAAAATGGAGAAGAATGAACACACTTTATTATTCATCTGACATATTTTAGAAGCCTGCTTTAGGGTAATAAAAATTACACCCAGAGAGGGTTTCTTTGTCATATAGAAGGGTGGCCCAAATATCTACATTTGATCAAATGAATCTCAGCGTGGCTGTCTGAACAGAAATGGGAAATATTACATTTTCCTCTGGCAAAGAAGGCTAATGTGACCCTTGAATCTATACAGCAGGGGAGTCAGTAGGAGAAGAATGTCAATTTTCTTCACTATAAAACATTTATGAGATTGCCTGTGTATCATACAAAATACAGATGCAGTGATCTTTGAAAAGCCTGTTTAAAAATGTGTATGTCTAAAAAATTGCAGAAATTAATAGTTAAATGGGATTGCAGTGAAGAAAAGTGGAATATGACTGACAAAAATTCAATTACAACTTTTTGCTGTGCAGAATTGTGGACCTGATACTTGCAGCTGTAGAGATTAAGAATTGTTTGTCCCTTTGCTCCTCTTACCTAATAGTTTGTCTTAACTATATCTAAGGTGGAGTTAACTTAGTCCCATTTAATTTTCTTAAATTAAACTGACATCTTAAAATAGACTTGCTAATCTTAATTTTCTCTTTATTGAAAGCATCTCCTTTTAATAAATTTCCCACAGCTGTTTTTCATGTCGCTTTTAAATTTCTGAGTTAATATAGTAATGTTGTAACTAAGTTGGATCATGTTAAGGGAAGGTTATTCATACTGCTCTGTGAAGGTGTCTGGTCTTTTTCTACTACTTGTATGCAGGGTCTGGGGAAACCTTCATCTTGATCTCAATGCCTAAGTAGAGCACTTAAATGTGAATGGTGTGAAGAACTGCTAAATTTTCCAATATCTATATGATTTAGAGTGCTGTGCAGTCCTTATGCACTTCCAGACAGCAGAGTCAGTAATCCATGAAGAGCTGGTATTGATTGTGTGAGGGAATGCTGCCTGCCTAATACTGAGCAATGTACTGCACAGATTCAGTATGGCATCCAGCTCTAGTGCATCTTATTTTACTCCAAGAATTCAAAAATAAAAATTACAAATTGAATTTGTTGAGAAGTTGAAGTTTGCTCCCTCCCAATAGCATTACAGGGAACACAACTTTGTTTTTGTCTGCAAATAGTGTACCTTTGGAATTGCCATGTGTCCCAGCCACTCTCTTCAGAGCCATGTGACAGAAAACACAAGGCTTCTGGTGAGTTGCAAAGGATAGATAAAATGGTGTTTGTGAACCTGGCATTATTTTTTCATGGAGCAGGGCAAGGGAGCTCTTAAAATTTTGGAAATCACCTGTTAATCTTGAATCACTACAGGGCCATGTGACTGATAATTTCACATATTTGTAGTTCTTAATGAAGTACTTACACAAGACTGAAGGTGAGTGAATCCACAGCTGAAGCTGTAGGCTTCTGTAAAGCCCTCAGAACAAGAGATGAGAAGTCTCTGATTCTGAGTTTAAACTTTATCCAGAAAATGTTTTGTAGGAGACAGCCTCAGCTTTTTTGGGAAAGCACTCAAGTGTGCTTTCTTTTGCTGTGTCTGTAGCTGCCTGCACCTGTGATTGCCTAGCAGGCCCTCATGCCCTTTCTGCTCTGAAGAACCTATGTCAGAAATTTAGTATAGCTGCAATATCACAGCTTACATATCACATTTTCTCACTGACACTTTTCTTCACCTTTCTGAAAGGGAAACTTCAGAAGATGTTCAGTGTCTTTGCTCATTTAATGCTTTTCTTTGCTGTCTAGCATAAAACAATGAATTACTGAGTATACTGGAAACAAACATTCAGTAGCTCCTGCACTTTTAAATAGAATTAGAAATAGAAAATAGTTATTTATGCTTTCAGAGTACAATGTACCAGAGATCTGTTCTGAAATGCCATGCTCTAATTTAAGTGTGTATGAGCTCCTCTGTTCTCTTCACATGCACATCTGTAGTTGCTTAAATTTTTAGAAATTTTTAAAAATTAGGCAAATCATAAGAAATGGATAACAATTTCTATGAAACTTCTAGGTATTTGAGGTATCCACAACTTGTTAAAGTATTACAGTTCAGAAAACTTAAAAGTTCAAGCTCCCACAAAAGAGAGAATAGGGTTATCTGCTCCTGTCACACAGGATTAATATTATTAGTAGTATTAATATTAGTATTTAGTAATAGATTTTGTGATCAGAAAAACTATTATTATTTACTGTGATTTTTTAGTCTTGCAAAAATATCATATTCAATAATATTTCTTGTTAAACCCCTAATTTCTGTTTGAACTATGGTTTATGTGTTTTTTTCTTTGTAAAATTGACATTTGCTGCTGGTTACATTGCACTCTTTTATATTTAGAGGAGCAAATACTGATCAGGAAAAACTTTAGTTCTTCTTTTTCACTTGTCTCAGGGTAGCCTGGAAATCCAATACCTCCTACGAAGCTTGACTGATTTCTGCCTATGTAGGACTGGATACCTGAATACTGAAAATAGACATATAATGGGGATGCCCTTGGACAAACTTGAAATAGGAGAAATACTGGGAAGGAGAAAAAGAAGAATAGGGGCTATTTACCATTTGAATTTTCCAGCCACCACTTCTCCCTCCTCTGAAGGGAGGTGAGGAGTGCTTCATGGTTTCTCTCTGTGGACAATGTTGGGCTTGTTTCTCTACTTTCATGAGAAGAAGAAAGATGAACTTTGTAGAGAGGACTGAAATTACATGTCTTATAACTATACTGTGACCTATAAATGTGAAGGGAGAACTAGTCCTTAATCAATCTTTCCAATGTTCAGGAGAGGTTTGGAGGTGCAGTGCATAATGGATGGGCAGTGGTGGGGCTGTGGGAGCTCTTTTGGGGAGAGGGCAATGGTGCTTACTGGTTAGCATGTGCTTGTTCTGGTAAGAGAAATACCTTCTCTCAGAGGACATGCTGTCCATGTGGGAAACTTTTAGCAATCAGGATTTTTAATGCTGGGATCACAAAGAACAGAGGTTGCTAACACAGTGTGTGACAGCAGTGGTGCCTGACATTTATAGGCAGGCAGCACTTTTAGGAAGTATAAGAAGCAAGACTAACCGGGGGAAGAGGATTGGTGTGAAGGAAATGGAAGGAAAGAGAAGCATTTATCTGTACTTTGTAGATTACACTCCTTTCTAAGGAGAGTTCCATTAAGGATGGAATGTGTTCAGTACACTCAAGTAGCAGAAAAGATAGGTAAAGAAGTAATTCTTAGATAGAAATACTCAAGAATGGAACTAGAGAATACTGGAGAAAGGTGATTATTTTCAAATGCTTGTTTCTGTGGTGTCTGGTGTCTGTACTTGTATCAAGAGATGATGCTTTTATAATAAAACTTCCTATCACTTAAAGCTAGAGCTACAAATCATTTTATCTTTGACCAATCTTCAAACAGATTACAATCCTCATTTGATACCCTCCATTTTTCTTGTTTCTCTCTTTTTTGTTAATGCTTTGTGACTAGATTATGTGGTCTAATTATTTTTTGCACCAAGACAAAAATATTTTGTTGTTGTGAAAAGCAAACTCTCGTATTTAGTATCAGAGTAAGAAATAAGGAAAATAATTCGGCAGACATTGCCAGCTCTTCCTTCTTTTCAAAAGCCTCTTTTTTTTTCTTCAGCTGGTGTTCTTTTCTATAAATGAAAAAAGTCTGTCTTTATTGTGGGCAACTCTGCACACTTGGAGATTTGACTGGGAACCTATTCTCAAAAGAGATGCTTTGAAAGGGTCTTACTCCACAAGCTGTATCTCCTTTAGCTGTTGTTGCCATGCTCTTAGATTGCATTAAACCATCAGTATAACTTTTAATCATGTCAATTATTTTCATAATTCCTGCCCAAGGCAGATTTGTGTTTTTAGCTGGCTTAATTATACCGCATGGCCATGACTTTCAAGGTGTTTTCCAAGAGAGAGAAACAACTTACCTGGGGAAAGCTTATTTGGCTGGAAGGCAGTGATCCCAGTAACAACCTCTCCTGGTTGTTTTGCAGCCCCTGCTTGGCTGCCTGTTTGGAAACAGTCTCCATGCCTTGAACTAGAGCATTTAGGAAAGGACAGGACTTCTTTCATGTATGGAAATCTGATGAAGAACAGTAGAAGTGTAAAATGCCAAACTATCCATATCTTTGCTTGTTCTTATGTCAGACAATCCCTAAAATGCCTCATCTTGAGAACACAGAAAATGTCTCACTGAAACCTGTGTCTTAAATCTTTCCCAGAGGTGGGCATCCTGCTCAGCTCCCTCTGTCCTTAACTCTCATACAGAAGGGATAAAGGCCATGAATCCAGAGAGGGCTGGGAGATTATTGGTCCAACAGACAGTCTCTGTTCTCTGCCTGGATAAGAAGCCAGTATTGACTTAACCCTATGCACTAGTGTGAAGGTTGGAAACCCCAGCCTTGCCCTGCTTTATGCTGCTAATTAAATGCTAGAAAACAACAGTAACTCAAAAAGCTGCACAAGACAGAAAGATTAATCCCATCTGAGTGAACATTTTAGTCATTCATCCATCAGTCTTGCTATGTGCCCTAAACTGAGCCCTAAGTCTTTTGCCTTGCTACATAGTTGTTTTCCTTCTTTCACTTATAAATCTCACTCAATTCCTATGCTTCTGAGGTTTTAGTTGCTAGGCTTACAACGTATTAGAGAAACACTCTGAATGATACTTGGGCTAGTGAGAAAAGATAACTTAAAACAATTTTTCTGGTAGCTCCTTAAATGGAAGTTTTAGCAGACATCATTATTAATATCTCATAGGCTGGCTTTATTTTTTAGATCAGTCAATGAGCAGCACTTGATCCACGAAGGCATTTTAAAGAGATTGTTTCAGGTTAACTGGCTGTGTTCAGAAGTAGATGTAGTCCCATAAAAATCAGTAGAGGCTACATTGGCAGTAAGAGATTCAGTGTCCATCTACTGCAAAGCTGAAAAAGTGCTGGGCAGGTTCATTCACTGTGTTGATAAAATTTGTGTGGTATGAGCTGGTTTGTCACAACATTCAACTAATGCCTTCTGTTGGCAAATTCAGCTCTGCACAAAATATTTTCCAGGTGATCATTTTGATCAGAGAACTGATTGTAAGGGAAGTTTATGTTTAAAATGCAGTGGGGTCAGGCCTCCCTCCTTGTAAGGCCCTACAGAAGCATAGGGCAGCTGAGAACAGCCTTGATTTAATCTTGATTTAATCATCCCAAGAATCCACAGAGGTCTGCTCTTTCATGAAGCAGATGGAAAGACGAAGCTGCAAATTAAATGTTAAACTGAGTGCTAATTCTCACTGTAATTTTATTTTTTTATTCTGAATTTATGGCAAGTGGGGAGCAGTGGAATAAGAAAATGATGCAATTCAAAGCAGCTACAGATTATGGGCTTTTCTGTGGAGGTACTTCTGTGATTCCTGGTGAACATCTGTTGGTTACAATGTGCTTGGTTAGATTTTAACACACTTTCTCTGTTCCTCTGCAGGCCTCTACCCCTGCTGAAGGCTGATCTTTATAGAACTGAATTTAAAATATTCCTGCAAGACTTTGCACTTATGCAAAGTAGCAGGGCCTTTTATAAGGAGAGAGTGGTAATGAACTGCAGTGTATTACAGGCCAGATTTTTAGAGTTGTTTCAGTTCTGTAGCAATGGAAATTGAAGAACTAGATGCTTTTGGAAATCCCACAAGATGCTTAACTGTAGATGCTTTAATGCATTTGTTCCAAGTGGTTTGCCTAAGGTTCAGTTAGTCAGTGCTAGATAGTTGAAATGGGAAACCTCCTCTTTACTGCTGTAGCCATTCATCATTTTTGCTTTCTTTATGACAAAGCGATAGGAAAATGTTGCTCTCTGCAGAATCCAATGGACTAGGGAAGAAATGTATTAATACATGAAATACATGAAAGTTCAGCTTTTTTCTGAGTTACAGACTTCTGTAACCTCATGTTTATAATTGTAATGGATGAAGCTAAACTCCCACTCTTTTTCTCTATAATCACCATGTGGTTAATCAAAATTATTTGCTAAATCCTTTCCACAGTGTGCTTAAGGGAAGTCTTAGGCAGCAGGTCTTGGAAAGAATTTGATCTCCTCAATACAATTTGATAGTAAAAACATGCTATTATTTATTTTCTTCTGCTTGATCACAGTTCTTATTGCAAATTTATTATCTGATTTGAGTGTTTAATGTTCCAAGTTTGCATTAATTTTTCTTTATATGGTCTCATTTGCTTACAAAAACAGGGTAAGTATCAATTCCAGGTGAAGTGGGGTTTTTGGGTTTACAAAAAATAGCAATACAATCTCTACAAGTAGCTTTTAACTGTGAAATCCTTTTACCCTGCTTTCCATCGTTACTGCATATTCTCATTTTACTGTTTTTCTCATTATATGCATTTGTTTCCATCAACCAGGATGCTGAGAAATTGGCCGGTGAAGAGCACGCCTGGAAAGAAGTCAAAGATGCTGTAAATGAAGTGAGATATCCAAAATCCAAAGAAGGTATCCTTTCAGTGACAGGCTGCAGCCTGTCATTCAGTTGAGAAAAGATCCCTGTAGTATGCAGTTTTATCTATCCTCTTCAGATGAGTTTCCTTACACTTCTTTTTATTGTAATGTTTTTTTTTAAATTAATATGATCTTTAAAATGTGTAAAATTCTTAATTGTATTAATAATAGAGCCTCTGAATACTTGGAATGGAACTGCTTCATGGCAGGGGTAGTAAATACCAAGGACATGCAGGGATATTTTGGCTCTGATTTTGATCTCTGGTACCACAGCCCACCATTTCATATAAATCCACTTCTAAATGAAAGAAAGCTTAATATGGAATGTTGTTAAATTCTTTGTTGCATTACTCTCAGTATGAACATTTACATGTTCTCATTCTTTGTACAGCAATGACAATAACAAGGAAATAATCACAGACAGGTTCACAGCATAATTATAATAAGATATAATAATATATAATAATAATTGATAATTAAGCAAATTGAATGAAATGATCTTGCACTAATAAACAGAACTGGAGTCTAATGGCTGTCATGTAGATATTCAATCCAATTAAAGAAATTAGTGAACAGCAGAAACCTAGAAAAGATGAGCAGAAGAGAGGTGGAGATTTTTACTAGAATACTATGGGTTTATTGATCTCTTTCTTATCCTGGTCTGTTCAGTGGAATTTTCCTGACTGGGAATTTGTCCTATTGTGGCAAGATGCCTTACCATTTTCATAAACATGGGCTTTCTCTAAGGCTAGAAGAAATTTAGTCTTCCAGTACTCCTTTTTGGCAGCACGAAAAACAAGTTTGCGTAGTGATATTCCAGGCTGGAAACAAGAGATCACAATTTATACAGTAACAAAAAAACCCAACCCACTAGACTGAGTTTGTTTCTTTCTAATCCAGAGAGATTAATTTTTTAGTAAAGGGGAAACAACCATCTGACCTTGCTTTAATCTCACATAGTTTCTATTTTGTTTCAAATTCCTCTGTAGTCACTGGATTGAAACAGACAGTATTGAAATAGATCTTCAGGGCCCACATTTCAACCTGCTTGTTAAATTATAGATATGCAACCTGAAGTTGCAATAGTTCTTATACTTAAGCTATGCAGTCAGAATACTGGTGCTATTTAATGTTCCTGTATTTAACTGCAGGAGAAATTGCATTAATGTATTTTGCAAGTGTCTTTAATTAAAATTACTGATTTAACTGATACTTAAAAATTAATCAAATGCATGGTAATAAAAGGCATCAGGACTGGTTGGAACCTATTTTTCTTGTCTGTTCAGCTTCTGTCCTCAGTCACACACTATTTAAAATGTGTCATCTTTCCTTCTGCTGCACCACAATACCAGTGTAAACTGACCTGCAGTGGTGAGCAGTACTGAAGAGGGAACCTGACTTTTGTCCACCTAACAGTAATGAGTAGAAAACCTTCCTAGCAGACTGAGGCACACAGTTATTAGTTTCTGCAAATGTAATTTTTTTTTAACAGATTAAACCAGTGGTTTCTGCAGTTAAGAATGTTGGTGACTCCCACACTGTGACCTACTGATTGTAACTGATGTAGTGCTGTAATGCCAATTTTAGAGCTGCTTGGGGCAGTCCTCCTCTGCTCCTGAGCAGATGCAGGACAGGTAGCTCTTTGGTACTGCTGCGGCTGATGGCACGTTTTCTAGTTTGCAGTTTTACATACCTGCAAATTTGGTCCCAAGAGATTTTGTTATATAGCACATCAGATGCTCGTGAGTGAAGAAAGCAGATTAATGAGAAGTAAAAGCAGACAAACTGTGCATCAGCTAAAATGGTAATCTTTCAAGAATGTCAGTGGTTTGTACTTTCTACAAAAATTATATCAAGTGGAAATAACGTCCCTCATTCTTCTGTTTTTTTGTCCTTAATCAGTTGTAAAGAATGCATGGATGTTTGCCAAAGATATAAAGGTTAAGGTGCAATTTTATAATAACACATTCCTTCCCTTATATGGCTCTTTCAATCCAAGGGCATGAGAGCAATTCACAAATAATTAGTTTAGCCTTGTAACAACCATGCTATAAATTCTGGCCCATGGTGGTCACATTCTTAAATTTAAGTATGTAAATATTCCCATGTTCAAGACGGACTAATTACTTTCATCACAGGTTTGTCATGGTACACTTTAAATTCATTGCTGGATTAGCATGAATAGTACTTTGTGAAGATAACAGCTGGACTTCCTTGAGCTGATTGCATGGCAAGGGCTATAATGCAATCAATGTTATCACTTCTCTTGCTAACTGCCTAATTTTTTCTTTATTTTATTTTTTCTTGTGCGAGTGGAATCTTTTTGGGGTTTAAAGACTGCTTGCATTCTGGGACTCCCATGGCTACAATCACAGGTGGTAATATTCATTTAAAAACTGCAAGTTTTGGGGTTCAGATTAGGTGTGGTCAGAGAGAGAAGAATCTGGTCCACAGAGAAGTCAAATCAGTGTGAAATGTAATGAAAAAAGTGATTTGTGCTAAGGAATATCCAAATAAAGTGAGTACAAGGTTTTCTTTCCTCCATTCCAAACGCACAAAAAATCCTCTTGTAGCATTGGAGGTGAAAATTTGCTTTACTGCCAAGATCATTAGCTCAGTCCTGAACTACAGTCAGACATCAAAACTGTGATGCTTTTCTTTCTCATGCATGAAACATGCAGCTGTACATAAAATAAAAAAATTGCAGTGCTCTTCATGACTGCTTTAAGGAGAAAATTAATGTCAAGAAAAGGTTCNTTTAGCTGCTGAGACCTTTTAGAGCATATTTCCATGGACTCTTGCCCTTGGCTTTAAGAACTGGAGTATCTTAAGCAAATAGTATTTCACTACCTAAATAAAAGTTATTTGAATTTCTGTTATGTATTAAAATATCCTTGTAATTTGTCATCTTTTTTTACCATTGATTGCTAAAATACTGCCTTCTTTAGAAGTTGTTTTGCTACATGCAAACGAAGCACAGTTACCTAATCTACCACTTCAGCATATAAGTATGTTCTCAAGAATTGTAGTGGAGTATGGAATGATGGCAGCTTTTTTATTTTAGTGCTTTGAAGCCCTTACTGCTTGCTAAACAGCATTTAGAAGTTTATTTTTTGTTTGATTAAATGTATTTCTTTAACTAAAACCTGTAACAGAGTGGAAGCATGTCCTGGCAAGGTGCCAGAACCTCTTGAGCAGCAACAAGGGTCATCTACCAGATACAAATATCTATCAGCTGAAAATGCTTGACTGTGCCATGGATGCCTGTATTAACCTTGAATCCTGGGAAGAAGCATTGTATTATGGCAGCAGGACTCTGGAACCATACAGGTAAGGGATGTAATTGTTCAGCAGGTCCCAAAGATGGGGGAGAGCTGGCTGTCTCATTAAAATTGAAGACTCTGCTTCATCTTGGTGCTTCTTACTGTTTTTTATTTCTTGTGGATATCTTCATTCCTTTCTAGGTTAGTGAATGAGGCAGAATGCTTATTCTGGTTTCACAGTCAGCCTGAAAGCAAATAAAAGGATAACAGGAACTGTAATAATAATAACTGATTATTATCTCCTTGCTTTTTGATGTCTTCAGATGTTGCCCCATCCCTGATCAGAAAATGACTTCCCATTTCAGGCTCCATTGAATGAGGGTATCAGTGTTTTATTCGGAGATAGGGCAAAAGTGAGGGACAGGTAGCTGGTTGAAATTATGTATACTCTCCATATACTCTATACATAGGTTTTGCAGAAAGAATAGAAAAGTCTTACAAAATGCAATATCAACTGGAAATCAAAAACCTCCTGGTCCTTATTTTGGAAAGAGGTCAAGGTGGTGAAGCACTTGCTTTTCTCTTCTCTCCTGATCAGTACTTGTTCCTGTGCTGTATGCTGGAAGAGTTTCTGTGTCTGATGGTCTTTTGTTGATAAGGAAGGAAAGGTTTGAAATTGATTGGGGCCTGGAGCTGTAATGCAACTTTGGTCAACTAGTAGAGGAAGGACAGATGCTTCTGCTTCAGTCTGTGTTCTAAAAGCTTTAGAAGACTCACATCTTTGGGTTCTAAATAGTTGCATTATTGGTAACTAAGTGTAAGCCCGTGCTGAGTGCCCAGGTATAGTGTCATTCCCACATGAATGTTCATTCTCGGTGAGGTATTTTTAGAGCATCCATTTCTTCTCTCTTAGTGCACCATGTGATGTTTCCAGACAATGTGTGATGCTGAGAAGCGTGAGGGGTATGCTAGAGCTGAACAATATGCTCTGCTGTGAATATGAACATTTCAGATGTTACACATTTTCCCTAATCAAATGGAGATGCCATTAGCATTCAGCATTTTGCCTGAGGAAATTCCATATGGCAGCCTGTTTCTGAGTAAAACTCAGGGCTTCACTTGAGGAACATAGTGTTTCAGAGCTTTCACTAAAAAGTGATCGTTGATAAAACCTGCACAGGCTATGGTACATCACAGCTGTGGAGTAGCTCTGTGTTCATAATGACTATTCCTTTTCACAGAGGAGGGTGTGAGTGCCTAAAAATTTTCACATTTCTTCAGGGTGAAATTCATGTTGTGCATGTCTCACTTAACCTTTTATACAGGGCTTATGTAGTACTGCAGCAGTACATGCTTCCTGCCAGTGTTCTACCTTGTGGCACACTTCAGATGAGCAGAGTAGTCTGCATGTTTAAATGTTCCCTTATTAAATACAAAACCCCAAACCTCAGTTGTTTTGGGTTGGATTTTTTATAAGTTGTTAACTCAGTTCTTCACAACTGAAAACTGACCATTTTCTTTTTTCTGCAGACATTTCTGAGACCAGAGATTACAGTGATACCCAGTGCAGTCTTACCAGATAATTTAATAAAGCTTCCTCTGTTTTTCTTGCTGAAGTGTACCATAATTTTCAAGCTGTTTAATGCAGCAGTTTAGAGATGAAGGATTCAACTGTGCATCCAATTAGTATCTCTTAAGGTAATAATTATTTACATGAGATATTTGACCTTTTTTGCATTTTAGAGAGCTTGTTGTTATTCTCTCCTCACCCAAAAGAATTATTTAAGAGAGATTTTTAGTTGTTTCTTTTTCTTTATACCTTCAAGTCATCACTTCAAGCTTTGACACACCTGAAACAAAATCCTCAGTTTCTCATTACAACAGATTGTGCCCTAAGCAGCAGGAGAGCAAATCCTAGGAAATCCTTTGGGATACATTGAATTTCTCCTGTTGAATCAATCTACTGCTTGGCTGCTCCTGCAGTTCCATTATAGCTACCTATTTTCCTTTCCTCAGCTCTGGAAAAAGTATTCATACAGCTCTCCACAGGGAATCACCTGAGAATTCGTGCAGTCCATATAAATAGGAAATCATTGTTACAACTTTAAAGGCTCTGGAGATTTGGTCAGAACCAGTTTTAATTTCAGGTAATGTGTTTATTGTGCATTTTCCATTTCTTTAGCAGCAGGATTAATTTTCAGTGCTGTGTGACATATTGTATCTTAATGTATGTTTTCATTATGATGGTTGCTGACTTTTTCAGAAACATCCAGTTCATGTAAGTATCAGAGATAGACATCTGAACTATATAAAACTGATTTGTCATGCTGAATACCAGGCCCTGTGTTTTAGGTAGCAATAACAACCTATAATGAGCATCATTCAGGAACTCTGAAATGGTTTTAGCAAAAAGAAAGGAAAAGGAAAAGCTGCCTTCTCCATTTGTGCTGAACTGTAGGCATCCATTTTTTGTTAAATCCTACATGTACTTTCAGTGGATAGCCTAAGCCAAGTGTATCTACATGGCTTTCCTTGTAAATGCCACATTAATAACCTGTCTGTCCAAGAGCCTTAACCAAAGTTAAGACATTTGCCTAAGTGAAAGCTGCCCCACGTCATAGTCAGCACTCAGCAGCTTGAAAAAATAAACTTCCTTTCAAAAATCCTCATGAGCCTTAACCACAGAATAACAGAATATCAGCAAGAGGCGTTACATGGGTTTGTCATGTCTCAGTTAGCACATTCACTCTCTGGTCTGACTGCTGCTTGTGAAGGATCAGATTTGGAGATTCTGAGAAAGACATATTTCCCTTAGGTTACCTCAGAGGAAGGGACCCAGCAGTTAGCCCTTAAATTACTGACAAGGCACATATGTTCTGGGGATTAGGTTTGGAGTATATTTTCCCCTTGCCTCAAGTATTCAGTGCTTTACAGTGCTGCCAGAGAGCGGAAAAATGCATCTGTTATAAAACTCTGCTAGATGTCCTCAGCTATTGTGACATGGGTAAGAGGAGGAAAAGAAGTAACTATGTGACATCACAGGCCTGCTGTGCTTACCTGCTGGATAACACCATGTCGCCTCTTTGGGCTCATGGAACACCAGGTCTGGTGAGATTCTGATACAGAGGCAACAAAAATGTTCATTGATTTCTTCTCTGTGCTGCATAAACCCCTGCTGAATTTCAAGCTAATGTAGAAATCCCACTGATTTTCAGATTGGTTGTTTTAATTAACAACCCTTCATCTCCAGTGCTGCAGCATTAAAAGTAACTGGAGTGCTTCAGTATTACCAGGAGAAAATTCCCTTTTTTCATCCTGTTCAGAAATGTTTTGCAGAAGTGCTGCTGTGGCCCTTCACCCAGCAGCCTTGCACGTCCTTCCCACTCCATCCCCTCTCCACTGAGTCAGCACAAATACAGGGCTTGTGCAATGTGACTGCTCTGCTTCTGGACTGGGGGGAGCTGGGTAGGTGCAGGCATCCCATACTTGTGTTATCTGTGCATCATTTGTCTGCCCTTCTGCCTCCTCCTATTCTTTATCACTTCCAGTAATGTTTTGTAGTACACCATTACTTCACCTTTTGTCAGTGACTGAGTTCATTTAGGGAACAGGGAAAGCAATCCCAGTGAGTGCAGTTTTGGATTGTTCTGCAAAGCGCTGGGTTTAAGAACAGTGGCTGGTGTGTTCTTGTTTTTTTCTGAGAACATGGTTGAATTTTCATTGGGTTAATGAAATACCAGCCAGGAATTTTTGATTTAAAAATCTAATTTAATATATATGATGGTCTGTATTTTCTAAGTACGTGAACTTCAATCAAAAGGCAAATTAAAAATTGATGGTTGCTATAGTATCCTTTCCTTGAGTCATGATCTTGTAAGAAAGCCAAAAAAAAGCTGTAGAACTTGATATTCTTGGAACAAACTCTGAACCTATTTTCTTTTCTTCAAGAAGGATTTCCAATAGTCTCATTTTCTTTTGGTCTGATTTTCCTGCTTTTTGAATGCATTTAGGAAAAAAAAATCCTATTTTTACAGCTATGTGTTTTGCAGTACACGTGTGATATATGCAATGACTGGAAATTTAATTTTTTTTTTTTTTTTTTATAAAATATGTATGGTTCTTTACCGAGCTCAACAGACTTCTGAGTACTGGCTAGTTCTGAGGCACTTGAATTGAATTTACATTTACATTTGACAGCTAGAGAGCCAAATATCCCCAAAACTGCCCTGCAGTGATAACCAGGGCCACTGGGGGATGCTACTGCTTAAGGGTTACAGCCCGGATTCGTCGCCAGTCGGCACCCTGGTTATGGAAGGTCCCCTGGGGGCTCGTGCCTAGCTGCTGGATTTCTGAACCCACAGACAGTGCTAATTCAGTGACCAAAGTTCAATGTCTTAATCATAAACCATCAGTTGTAAACATAAATCTTACCTCTGGGATCACCCGAGAGGGAGAGAAAAATGTCAAGGTGGAGAAAGCAATTTGAAGAAATAATGAAACAAAGAACAGAAATAATTAAATCGTCCTTATTCACTTTGCTGGGGTTTTAGAAAATACCCATGACATTTAATGTTTAGAGCAAAATGTGTCAAAAGAAGAGGAAAACACAGTATAAATAAGAGAGTGTATTGTCTCTGTCAAATTATAAGTCATTCTTCCAAAAGACAGATGTTTGCAGCAATATTTGCACCACTTTGGGCTTCAGTGTTCCTATTCTGTAAATACACAGGGAGAATTCTTGTAACAGGGTTGTTATGTTTAGGAATCCATTAAAACACTTCAGCAGCCCACTTCTGCCTTTCATTCCTCCCTACTTCCTCCCCTCCAGTCCTAACACCCATTTCCTAAAAATGAAAAAGAAAGGTTTTACATCTGAAGTCTGGTACCTAAGTTATTTATGACCCGATCAATCCTTTTCCCATGTAGGAAATGGATTTTCTGGTTGCTTGCTGTGTACATCTGCATAGCACCATCACCTTCAATTCTTTGGGTCTTTCCTAGCTGTTTTTCTTGTATGTTTCCATTACAACCACTAGTTGTCCCCCAAAGTGATACTGACCTGCATAATCCTCAATGACTTCTATAAACTCACACTCCCATAAGTGCTCCACCTTCTACCTTTCTTCATTTTCACATATTATGTGTATGGGTAGAAATTCTCACTATTCTCTCCAGTCGTGCCAGCTGTTTTTTGGGTATAATTTTGATGTCACTGGCTTGTCCAATATACTCCATCACACATGAGTAGAAGTTCAACAACAGCAGTGTTAATTTGCAGTACCTCGTTCAGTGTATACCACATTTCTTAGGATAAGATTTCCTTTGGTCAGTGTACATCCAGTAGCTCTATATTTGTATACTGATGTATACTATTGTCACTTTTAGCTTCTAGTTTCAGGTTTAGTTTCTAGTTTCATCTTTCACTTATGTCAAGAGCTATTTGAATTTGAATTTTACAGATAGTGATCTCCTGGTGATGTTAGTGAACTAAATCACTAAGTTTCCCAGGGTTGCATATTTCTCTGACACAACTACAAGTGTTTATATTTTCATTTCTCACATAGCATTTCCAGGTGTTCTTAGACTTCACAGATCTTGAAGGTTCTGTGTTCTTTGCAATGATAACTTTGTCTGCAAAGATTTCTTTTGGAGTTTTTATTCACTCTAGGATCACTTTCAGATGAAGATGTTAGACCATTCAGAGGTTCATGCTTTGTCTCAAATAAGGATTTCAGTCCCAGTCTGTCTGCCTACCAGAGACGAAAGATTCAGTTTGGTTTTGGTATTTCTTGGTTTGTTGGCTTTTCTTTTTTTACTCAAGCAGTATTAGTTGGTATTTTTGTCTTGTAATCAGGGGATCCTTTCTTGGTATTTTACATGCATGCTTGCAATTTACAAAGTAAGGACTTGCACAGCCGTTACCTGAGTTCTTTTCATTAGACTGCTTGATACTGCACACTAGTTAAAGGACATACATTAAAAATAGAACCGAGTATATGCATGGGCAGATATTTCAAAGACTTGTGTGCTGTGAAAGAAATGCAACGTAGTTATTCAGTTGGAACAATTTTGAGAACAATTTTGAGGACTTCGCGGTGTCTAAATGGATTTTGCTAAGAAGAAAAGAGTGGAATTGATGGCATACAGATTCTAAACAAAGGTTTGGTTAGAACCTAAACTTAAATGGGGTTGGGAAGTGATTTCAAGGGAGCAATTAACAGTTAAAAAATAGAGATATAGGAAACATCTATGGAGTTTTGGATTCCTCTGACAGTAACTGAGCATTTCTTTGCAAAAGCTATTTTAGAGGCAGAAATCATGGTGAAAGGGAGAAAAAAGGGAGGAGAATCACATAAAAATACAGATGAATTACAATTCTATCTCTGATGAAAGAGAAAAAAGAGGGCATGAAGGAAATAGGAGCAGAGAAGCTGTAAGAAACACAATGCATTCTCTGAGGAGAGAATTAAGAAGAGTCTGATTTTAGTCATAAAATGCCTGTTTCTTTGTTTGAATAAATTGTCAATTTGAGTTGAGGAATCAGAGAGAGGAGACATGGCAGTACTTTCAAGGAGGAAATCAATTGAGAGTTTCTTGTGGTGGAGATGCAAACAGTAGTGAAAAAGTAAAATTGTGGTATTTTAGCAAGAAAACAGAGATAATAGGGATGAAGGCTGAAAAAGATGAGAAGACAGTATTTTTCCCTGTTGAAAAATCAGAAAAGTTACATAAAGGAAAACCATAGTCATGAAGAAGAGAAGAGAAAAGGAGTAGCAGATAAGGAGAACAAAGAAATTGAAGAACATGGTTTGTTTAAAGGGTGAATCAATGTGAAGGGCCAGGGAGAATGAGAGATGGAAAGATGGTCCTTTGAAGAGGGGTGTGCACAGCCTGAAAATCAAAGGAGATACTGTCAAAGAAGAATTGTGACAATGAATTACTAAGTTCCTAGTGAGATGATCCATCCAGGAGGGAATCCAAAGAGTGAAGGTCACAGAGGTTCTGTAGTAAAATAGGTGATGCTGAGTAAAGCTGAAATTTCACAGGCTGATATTGACAGGAAAAGGAAGAAAAAAAGAAGAGCATGCAGATGAGAGGTAAATGTAAGTTACTACAGCGAACAAATCCTATAGACCACACAGTGATGTGATGGTAGAGCTCACCAGATCTTGAATTTGCCTGTTATTTAGTGAGAGGGTTAAAATGTCATGGAAGATGTAATTAGGAATGCTTTACTTTGATATACGTGAAAACCAGGAATATCCTTATTTTTGAATGCATAATGTTACCTTTGTTAATAGGTTCATGCATACTCCTGTCCATCATACCAAATCTCTATGAACTATATTTCACTTGACCAGATCAAGGTCTGTTAATCAATTTTCCTGAACCCCGTAAAACCCCAGAAAATCCAGTCCTTCTATACAAAGAACATTGGAGATATCAAAACTAATTCTAAAGTATCTAATCCTGGCATGAGAACCAACACAGTCCACATTAGGATAGCACTCTGACTTATATGACTATCAGTGGAATTGTTCCACAGGGAAATGATGAGAATACCAACTACTACACAAACACCACTTGTGCTACCTCATAAATACAACAGCTTATGGCCTTCAGAAATTTAGTCAATGTCTAATCTTTATCTTACTTACCTAGACAACATTTAATATTGGATTATGCAATTTCAAGTGAAAGAGTTGATGTTGTGTTGACCTTCTGGTCAACTGTAAAACCCTTCTGTACGTATTCCCTTGGCTGCCACGAAAGGTGCTTCCTTTCCACTCTGGTTTCCTATTAGAAATTTTAAGTGCTTTAAGCCAGAATGCCAACTACTGTTTGCTGGTATTTAACCCTGAGATGTTTTTCAGCCTTCAGAGAAACCAGTTCCATGGTTAAGGAGGTGATTCAGTGCTTTTCCTCTCTTCTTCTCTTACCCTGCATATACGGGAACCTCTTTCTTCGGGTCCATTTTGTCATTTTATCATCAGGCAAGACACAGAAGCCTGAGTCAGCTATATTTATGTGACTTTGAAGACGAAAGTAGGAAGGAAGAAACAAAAAGCAAATGATTTTGTGTAGAGAGCAAAACAAAGATGGTAACTGATTACAAATGCTGGAAGGCTAAAAAAAAAGACAGACCATTGTGCTGCTAAGGAAAAAGGTTCATAGAAACAGAAAGAGGCTGCCCAAAGAGTCATGAAACCTGATGAAAGGGAGAGCAAGATAACTATATCAAAGAGGAAAGAATCACCCTCAGAAAATAGCGCAAGTCCACTGATTAATAATAAAAAATATGTATTTTACAACCAAAATAAAGTCATCTTCAAGGAATGCAATGCAAACATGTCTAGTAAAGGGACAGTATGGGTAAATGATACAGGCAACCCAAGAATGATGACAAGAAGCCTAGAAATATCAAAATTAGGGTGAAAAAGCCTTTTTAAAAACTCCTCCCCATCATCACAAAAGATCGAATAGGGAGAGGGCAAAGGAAATGGATACTTGCCAGAGTTGCAAACACTCCCAAGAGGAAAATCAGCCTTCTCTAGCCATGCAGTGGTAGAGAGGCTGCAATGCTCTTGGAGGGTATGGCTGATGGGCTGCCAGAAGAGAAGATAAAGTTCTGGAATCGAAGTGTTTTCATTATACCAACATCATTTGCATAATAATTCAGGTATGTTGAATGATGTACACCAGGGATATATTGTTCTTTTAAGGCTGGCCAGCCTTTCAGAAACCTTCTGAAAACTGGCAAAAGTGACAGCCAACAAGTGGAAGCATCCTGAACCAGGTCTTTCTACTTGAATCACTGTTGATGAAATAGAGAAAGAAAAAAGAAAATATTTTCATGCAATAGTGTGCTTGGCAGACTTTGAAAAATGGACTTAGATCCTACTCTGCTACAAAAAAAGTCTCAGTATATACAGTCATAAAAAGGAAACATATTTAGGAGGTTAATTTTCTCAGCATAGGGGGAATTTTCAAGATTTACCGTAGCATTTTGTGAAGTACTTCGCTTTAGATAGTGGCACAAATTATACGTTGTAAAAATGTTTATGTAAATACGACTGGAGACCTTGCTTAAGAAGAATGGGAAATTGCTGCATGTTGTAGTTTGAGATGTTCTGAAACACAGACATTGTGTCCTATGAAATGCAACACAACAGCTCAAATCTTGCAAAGAAATCACAGAGTAACTTATGACCAGGGGAATGCCCTACTAATTAGTTGCATGGTCTCATGACCATAGCTAAAGATAAGTTATCTTAGATATTTGTCTCAGAACCACAGCAGCATAATGTCTCTTATTTTTCAAGGGATTTCAAAATGCCTATCCAAGTTGGGTAATATTGCCTCTACCAATTCAACGTCTCAGAATTTTGACATGAAAAACAGCTTTACATGCTCATAGTAAGATAACATCCTGAACGCATACTCAAGCTTTATCTGTTGCTACCTGTCTGGATTTAGTTCTTCTGTGTATTGTCTTGCTGGCAAATTTGCAGTTCAAGTGACCTCTACCAATGCTGGATGTTTATTAAGAGATGCTATTAAATTTTCCTAGGTTACTTGTGTCAGTAGAGAAAAAAACAGAGGTGGAAGTTGTGGGAAGTGTGGGTGGCAAGGTCTTTTCCACGTGAGAAAGCATCAACAATTAATCTGTGATACAAAAGTATACTGACTTAAATAAAATTGTTAGTTTTATTAAGTACCCCATGCTTTCAACCCCCTGCCTTGCTCTGAGAGCAGCACTGTCCCAGGGAAGTACTCCTGACTTCTGATACCTTGAGGAGAACAAGAAAGTACAGTGGTTAACTTATGATGTGTTAAACTGTGTCCATCAAAGAACAACCAGCTCCAGATATTGCAGTGGGACAGGACTTCTCCCATCTTGTTTGCAGTGGTGAGGACTGTCACTGTTCTTTATCTTTGCATCTGAAAAACACCAGGGTAGAGCACTGACTGCATCCAGTGACACTAAAAAACAAACCCACAGCAAGTTGCACTCAGACCCTGCTAAGCTAAACAAGAGAAGAGTGACAACAGTCTCTCATAAATTAAAAGGACACATATTCATGGAAATCAGGGATGGCTTGTGGATCCCAAGCTCACCACAGCACTCAGCAACATGCAATTCACTGGCAAAAGCACTTCACTTGGGGTCCCAGTCTCTTCCCAGGTAACAAGTGGAAGGATGAGAGGAACCAGCCACAAGGTTAACCAGGGGAGGCTTAGATTTGATAATGGGAAAAATTTCTTGACTGAAAGGGTGGTCAGGCATTGGAATAGGTTATCCAGGGAAGTAATGGAGTCACCATCTCTGGTGAAGTATTCAAAAGCTGTGTGGATGTGGCACTTGTGGATATGGTTTATTGGTGAACTCCGTAAGCTGTGTGGATCAGTTGGACTTAATCATAGAGGTTTTTTCCAAACTTTATGATTCTAAGATTCACTGTTGGTGATGATGCTGTGGTGTACATAGTGGGGGATCAGTCTGCCTAAGGAGTGAATTACTGAACTTTCTTCTGAAATCTATTTCAGTGGTCAGAACTGAATAAATATTTACCAGGTTGAATGGAGAGAAAAACATACTTACTATTTTCCTCCTATTCACCCCAAAAACTATCCCTTCCTTTTTGTGGTCTTTATTTAATCATCAAACAAGATAAAGTTCTTGATTGCTCTGAACTAACAGAACTTGGTTTATGTCAAGTAAGGATTCAAAGGATTTTCCATGAAACTTCACCTTTCTGCCAAGCACAAATGCAGACATTCATGGCATGTGTTCACATTTGCATATGCTTGTACATGTTCCTCTTGCTGTCACTGCTTCCTAACCAGGTAAATCCACAATTATATTGGGTTGCTGATATTTTTAGAAAGCTGTGTTGTATTTTGGTTCAGTTTTTCAGTTAATACTGTTTTTTATATATTATTTCCTGTCTTTGCATTCCTTTTACCAAGATTTCTTTGTAATTAATTCAAACAAATGGATTCATTCATACCATGCTTAAGCCAGGCAAGTTACATTCCAGTAAACAGCACACTCCTTTGGCCCTTTCTGCACACTCCTCAGATGGCTCATCCCCGGCTCTCAGGGCTACCCTTTGGCAAATTTCTGTTACTTTTGTTTAACTGAGGTTGACAAAGGTAATTTGATTTCCAAGGTCTTCAGCAGTGCTAGTGACAGCAGTGGCTTTAATAGAGATACCTTAGCCTGTTCCTGAAACAGAGTTAGTGTGTTGTATTCGAGGCCATAGCACTGCCCCAACTTGTGATTAAGTGCTGAGTGAGTTCCATTTCCTTATAAGAACATGTGTAAGAACCCAAGAATGTATGCCACAAGTGAACTAAGCATTAATCTGTCAGCAGCTTAAGTGTGTTTGGGATAGTGCAATGGAAATATGTGGTATAGTGACACAGTGTTTGTTCTCTGGGAAGCATTTAAGAGCAGATGGAACCTGTAAAATAGATTGATTTGTGAAAGTGTGCAGCTTCTATCAGATTTGCTTGATGCTTACTAGTTTTAACCCAAATAAACACAGGCCACATGTGTTTGAATTTTCAG
>WEIU01002556.1:390-10402 GCA_013389925.1 Aegithalos caudatus | reverse complement strand
GGAATGAATATGTATGAAGCAGAGTGTGCATATGTAAAACCTCAGGGAATAATAAGGTGAAGATTCCTGAGTGGGTATGCGTGGCTTTAGTGAAATTATTCCCCATGCATCTTGACGTTGAATAAATACATACCGCTCTAACAACTATTATTAGTTGTGGAGTTCTTTCTGCCCTCGTTTCAATATAGGATGTTGTTCTGCCTTTACAGTATGTGTTTTTAAACCAGTTACATTTTCCTTTCTGAATAGAGTTTGGGAGGTTTTTTTGGTGAGCGCTTTGGCTTCTGTTCCACTTTGCCAAGGTCAGGATGAATAATACACAGGAAACATAGAATCGAGTTCCAACTTGGTTCTTTATTGTATCTTATCTAAGTTACAGTCTTACATACCATGAGCTCCAACTAGCATGCTAGGAAAATGAGGTAAAATGGAGTGCTTCTAACTCTTCCCAAGGTTATTATAATCCCTCAATAACCAAGTGACATCTATATTATTTATGTTTTCAACCCAATAATGACCACCCAAGGCTCACAATGTGGACCTTTCTCTTCAGTAATGCACCTCCCACGCTGATTGGGTGGTTCTTATAAGCAAAAGAGTTTCAGTTTACTCCTTATTAGGAAATATATCTGGAAGATTCTAGGTATGTCTCTCTGTAACTGCCTGAGTGCCAGAGGAACATTTGTTGGATCTTGAATCTGTTCGTCAAATCCCGTATGCCTTTCTATTAGAAGTTTTCAAATAGAACCATCCTTGAACATTGAGTAGAAAAAGGAACAGAACAATAGGACCAACGGCATTCTCCATGTGTTGTAGCAGGTGTAGGNGGTGTTGTAGCCAGAGTAGGCTCACCTTACACTGTGCTTGGTTTATATCTTTTGTTTCTGTATTATTTAATTTCATTCATTAAACCCTTTTGATTTACAAGACACTCTAGACCATGCTGTGTCTCGCTATTATTTATAGCCACAGATCTGAACAGGCTGGACCCTGCAGATATTATGGTATTCACCACCATATTTTTCACCCAGTTACAGAAAACTACCTAAACCATGAAGAAGAAGGAAGAAGGAGAGGGAGGAAAAAGACAACACCCCAAATCCTCCATCTTGATTAATATGTATTACTATACACTAAACCCCCAAATTCTAAGTTTCTAGGACTCCAACAGTGTGGGTTTGATTTTTTGAGTCTGTAAGGTTTTCAGCTTGTCAGACTGTTAGTTTTCTTTCCCTTGGGAAAAAATACTTTTATTCAAGGACAGTTCTTGTAAACAGCCATTTTGTTTTCATAATATTTTTGAGCTCTCATGGCTATTCTTCTTCTAGGCATTGTTTCTATTCTTTAACCAATGAAGAGAAGTATTGTCATTACTGACCACTTATATGGTTCCTCAGTGCAGCATGTTATGCGCACAACTGTAAATAAAACCTTCTGATGTTTCTTCTAACTGGAGTCAAGTGCTTCATTTTCGTGTCCAACAGCAACACAACAATGGCAGTGTTGATTAATATTTTTGAGATACTGTTTTTTGTGAAATGTACCTGCCCATTTGACTTGTGGAGCTTGGCTGGAGCTGATTCAAAGGTATATATGAATATACTCATCTTCCCAGCAAGGCTACCATTTAATGCTGAAATCTGTCTTTAGCAAAAGGGTAACTGTAGCAGTGTGACTGGATGGTGAAATGCCACTACTCTCTCAAAATGTCTCCTTCAGAAGTCACTTGCCATGGGAAAAATAATTTCAAGTCCATGCACACACACACCACAGGTAGCTCAGTGACAGACAGGAAGGGCCTTCTGTATGATGAATTCCAGCAAAGGTTTATTATGTCCACCACGCTGAAGGGATCAGGGACAAAAGATGCAGATTGAAGGAGTACCCTTTAAGGTGTAAATATGGGGTCAGGAACCAATGGTTTGAAGGCAAGTGGTGGTACAAGGGCAGGGCAAAGGGCAAGGACCTATAGGGGACATGGGGGCAGACCACCAGGGAACCACAACCTATGGGAAAACAGGGAAAGGAGAGACCTTGAGAATTAGGGACATATATGAACTACAGAGGTGGGCAAAGCCCATGGACTAATGGGGAGAGCAAAACTGAGGTAGATTAGCGATAGTTCTACAGGGCACCATGGGGGAGAATCTTTTCTTTCAGCCTAGCCGGGAAAACTCTGGTTTTGCTGAGGGGTTCAAGAGTTTCCACAGGTAACCAAATGACAGCTGAAGGCTGGAATTCTACAGAAAAAGCAAAGAAAGGTGTTTTGAGAGAGTTGAGAGAAAGAACAAATCTGTAAGGCCCCAATCAATTTGCTAAAAGGGCTTTTGAAAGGGGTTATGATACAATGATTCTTGTACACTGGGTTAAATGCATGGGAGAAAAACCAAAAATATATTCTCAAGAAGTCCAAACAACTTTACTGGCAAACTTAGAAAATCAGCGAGCTTTGGCAAAAGGTTTGGTACAACAACCAATCAACATAAGACACTTCTCAGAGCATTAACTTGGCCCATTCTACTTAGCAAACTTTAAACCCATTTGATGTTAATGTTCCAAGAAGAGGGAATTAGAAGAAGAGGAGAAAGAAAAGATACAGAAAAGCATACATATAGATTCAAACTCCTGAGTTCCAGTGGTGTTCAGATAGCATCTATGCTTCAAGATGAAGACAGTGTCAGGACATGAGGCTTTGTGCTGAGCCTTAAATACCTCTCAGCCTTCATGGGCCCACCCCCCAGGTGGAACTTCTGGTCATTTGGCCACTCAGAAGCTAGATCCAGGGGTGGAGTGTGGGGCATTTCTGCCAGTGTGCCAGTGATTGGCAGCTCAGCCAGGCTGGGATACAGGTGCTTCGGGGGGTGTGAGGTGGTTCACTGCCTTGCCCGGGGAAGGCCTGACCTTCCCTCCTCCACACACAGGTGTCCCAAAATCACTCAAAACATCCATCTTCCCAGTCTCTGACACCACCACTGGATACTCTGCAGGGATAAATCTGCTCTAGTTTTCAGTGGGCAAGTTCTCAAACTGAAGAGAAGGGCTGGTGTTACTTCGATCCTCTTCTAGGCACCTCCAGCTCATATTTATTAGAAGTGAGCAATGAGTACTATGACCAGGACTAGAGGGGTTCTGCCCCCAGCTGAGTGAGGAATGAGACAGTTAGCTCTCCTGGAAATACAGAATGATGTGGCTTGATGGCCTAGCACATCAGACCCACAAGAGCAGGTCGCTTTGGTCAACACCAGTGCAAAATGTACCCTGATGACATTGAGCTGTATGGGGGCAGAATCCATTTCTATGCCTGGGGTAACAAGGGGAATCCCAACAGCTGACTGTACTGGAAGCTGGAGTGAGCCTTCAGCTCAACTGGTCACAAATGGCAAAGCACCCCTGGCCCAGGGGCCCTGTGTATCCTTGACATAGATTACCTCAGGAGAGGGTATTTCAAGGACCCAAAAGGGCATAATTACGCTTTTGGCATAGCTGCAGTGGAGACAGAGGAAATTAGAGAGCTGGTCCCTGACGCCTCAGGGCACCCTTCTGCTGTGGGACTGCTGAGGGTCAAAGAACAACAGGTGCTGATCAAAAAGATCACTACCACAACAGTGCTTTGTCAAAAATACCGCCCCAGCCAGGACTGCGTCCATGAAATGATTTGTGAACTGGAGAACCGTGGAGTGGTCAGCAAGACTTACTCAGACTTTAGTAGTCCTGTATGGCCTGTGCATGAGTCTAAAGGAGAGTGGAGACTGACAGTGGAGTGTCTGGCCTGAATGAAGTCACATCTCCACCAAGTGCTGCTGTGCTGGACGTGCTCAAACTTCAGTGTGAATTGGAATACATGGCAGTGAAGTGGTGCCACCACAGACATTACTGATGCATTTTTCTCCATTTTTTCATCAGGACAGTGCAGGCACAGTTTGCTCTCATCTGCAGAGGAATCCAATATAGCCCCAGGGCTGGAAACACAGTCCTACTATTGACCATGGTACTGGAAAATGATGAGGCTCCAGAACATCTGCAGTACATCCATCACATCATTGTATGAAGCAGCATAGCAGAGGAAGTTTTCGGAAAGGAGAGAAGATAATTCAGATCCTCCTGAAAGCTGATCATAAACCAAAGTAAGGTCAAGGGAGTTTCCCAGGAAATTAATTTTTTAGGAGTGAATTGTCAAGATGGGTATCATCTGATTCCAATAAATTCTGTCAACAAAACAGCAGAGCTGTCCCACCAACCAGCAAGAAGTAATCACAAACTTTGCTGGGCCCCATAGGTTTTTGGAGAATGCATATTCTAGAGTACAGATGTGAGAACAGATAAATAATTTCAAGTGAGGTGCTATCGTAGAGTGACTTTAGGATGCTTGTATCTCCAACTGTCTGTTTATGTTGAATATTGTGTAGCTTTAAGACTGGTTCTGCCTATGGCATCGCTGGTCTGTGGGTGTGCAGCTGCAGCAGGTAGCTGTGGGAAAGGTGCTGCTGCCAAGGCACAATGGCTCTAGGACCCCATGGCTTTGTCCCCCCAGCACCTTAGTGACACCCACAGTGGGGTTAAAGGGGAAGGGCATTAGAAGGGAGAGAAAGCAGCTCCCAGAGATTTTGTGAAGGAAATAAAAAT
Source organism: Aegithalos caudatus (assembly GCA_013389925.1). Taxonomy (NCBI): domain Eukaryota; kingdom Metazoa; phylum Chordata; class Aves; order Passeriformes; family Aegithalidae; genus Aegithalos; species Aegithalos caudatus. Next base: position 5,779 of record WEIU01002556.1, on the reverse strand, counting down.
TTATTTCCTTTTCCTTAAATAAAGGGTTGCAAAAGCCCTGCTAGAGCTGCTGGTGGGGCAGCCTCTGGCAGGCCTAGGTAGAGTTCTAGGGCCTGGACTCCCTCTTCTGTCAGATTGGGGCCCAGTGGACAATCTGTCCCTGCCCTGGATGCAAAGGGGCTGTGACTGCTGCCCTAGGCAGGGGGAAGCCTCTGAGGTACCAGCTTCCTCCTCCTCATCAGAGCTGTGGGGCTGATGTTGGGAGCCCCTTACTATGAACTGCTGGAGCTGGAGCTGCTGGAGCTGTTGCTGCTGGAGCTGTAGATCCTAGAATTGATGGAGTTGGAGCTGGAGCTGGTGGAGCTGGGACTGGCCACAGGGCTGTTGTTCTCAATCCTGATAGCACCAGAGCGCAGAAGCCTCTGGGCCTCCTCATGGCACTGGCCCATAATGATGCTGATGACATCATGGACCAGTGGTGCTGTGTGTTCCTCGAGGAGAGGCTGCAGCACCTCAACCAGCATCTCAGCATTTGGCCCGTAGATGCAAAGGCCATGTAAGATGCTGCTCTCTATGGCATCTACCACCCACCACCAGCCCTGGTATATTTCCTCCAGCCTCTCATGCAGCCAGGGCCGCACGGGGTCCAGGAAATGCTGTTGTTGACGGAAAATTTCTGCCCAGACCTCAGGCAGGACATTGCCCACAACCTCCAGCCCTGAATCTTCCTGCTCTGCTGGAGACATTGTTCCCTGTGGAGAAGATGAAGGGAACACCACAGGAGGATGGGAGCTATTCTCATCCAGGCTGCCAGGAACTCTCTCTGCCAGGCTGCTGCCATCTGGCAGCTCCTCAGGGACTGTGATGGATGTCTCCAGATAGTCATCTTGTCCATGAACAGAAAATCGGACAGTCACTATTGTTCTTCTGCAGAGTGGGCACACTGGATTTCTCTGTGTCCACCGCAGGATACAGCCCAGGCAAAACTGGTGGTGACAGGGCATGATAGAAGCCACATCCTCACAAGTGTCCTGGCAGATGGGGCAGTTGCTGTCAGTCTCTGTGGACATTCTTGTGCTCTTGCAGCACCTGGTGAAGAGGTAAGGATCAGGAGCTGTTTGCCCTCACTGCTGCTACCTCCTGCAGGAGGGAGAGGTCATGGTCACTGGCTGTCAGGGGGCAGGGAGGAAGAAATGGCCAAGCCCCTGGAGAAGGCCACACTCCCAGCTTCCTGAGTCCTGTCACACACCCCACAGCCACCCCAGCAGGACATTTTCCTGCACAGCTTACCCTCAGTGCTGCATCTGCAGTGCTTGGCTGCATGAAACAGGCATGGCAGGGAAACAGGAGTGATTGCTCTGAGTCTGGCTCTGAGATCTGCCAGTAACAGGCACCACCCAGCACTAGAGAAGCCCGGTTTGATCCTCCAGTCCTCACAATGTTGCTTGGATGGAGTTCAGGCTGGAGCCAGACTGGCGCAGGCTCTGACAACTGAATATAAGCAGTGAGATACACAATGTCATCATCCATTCCTTCTGTGATGTCACAGTCCACTGCTCAGTGATATCAGCCTCCCCTCACCAGTACAGACTTTCACCTTCTGGTCACCCCAAGTTAAGCAGTGAGAGAAATAAGGTCACAACGCATTGTTCAGGGATGTCACAGTCCACACGTTGGCAATCAGCCTCCTGCACCCAGTGTTGTCACAGCAGGCCTTCCATCCCTCTAGGTACATGGTGTTGGAGAAAAAAAAAAGAGACATCATTTTGTTCCCATGTTGCTCTGCCTTGATCACCTGCATCATGTGTCTGTGGCCATGTGTCTCATCCTGCTTTTAAAGTTCTCCCTGGGATGAAGTTCAATTGGGATACAGTGACAGGGTACGGGGGAATAATTCAAAGTTGTGCCAGGAGAGGTTGTTATTGAAATCAGCCAAATAGAGACTTTCAAACACTGTTTTGAGTATTAGAAAGCAGGAATACTTTATTACACCACACTGTTCACTCAGAGGATCCTTCCTCTAACTGAGTGCCCTGGGTGTCAGGTAAACAGAGTTTTTATCATATACACTGATTACATGTTCATTAGCTATCCCCTCTTACTTGATGTATATTTATTAGTTTATTTTACAAATCTGAACCCCTTATTGGAAGTCCTTATAGGGTTCCTTGGGGTCTGTCCTCAACATCTGGTGTCCTTTTGGTGGCTGTTCCTCACCCCCCGCTTTTGAGTAAGCACAACAGGATTTTTTGCACAAGTTCTGCTTTGTCAGCCTTGCAGAGCTGAGCTCCATCCTGCTTGTGTTTTGCATGACTTCTGTTTGCCTAACTTACATCCTTCATCCACTTCTTCAAGGCTGTGCTTCTTTGTTCTATGGTCCTTATCAAGCCCCCCCTTTTCTTGAGACAAAGTTCATTGTGGGACCTAGTTTCTTAATACCTATATTTCAGTTTACACCATAAAGAATTACAACAGCTATAGATGACGTTTTAACCAAGTCCAGCTGGGTAACCATGAAGTAAGTTTGGTCCAGATTTCTTCAAATCCCCAGATGTCATTTTGATCTAAGGGGCTTTAGTTCTTTTGATTCTGGAATAATGTATACACAATTTTACTCTGTCCATTTCAATGCAGTAAAAGTTGCCTTGAAAAATGGAAAAAGGTTTAATAAAAGAAAGAAAATAATACAAAACAAAGATCAAATCTGAATACAGTGTAGGAACAGGTCCCACATGCCTGCTACAACACCTTGAGAATGCGTGGAGCACCTTTGTTCTCTCTTTTTCTACTTAACGATTGAGGATGGATCTGTTGTAAAACTGCCAATAGAAAGAGGTACAGGTTTTGACGAATAATGACAAGGTCCAACAGGTGCTTCTCTCTTGGCCAATTACAATGAGAAAGACACAGAACTTTCTAGATAAACTTCTTAAAATGTCTAAAGGTAAACTGAAACCCTTTCTTTTATATGCCCACTTGGGAGTGGGGGATGCATTACTACAGCAAAACAGTTCCCCAGTCTTTCAAGTACACCCAAGGTCCTGGCTGGAACTTGTTCACTGGTATGTCCAATCCTATTGGTCTGAAGATCACCACTGCCTACTGTAAATCGCTGTAAAGTTTCACTAAGATAAATGAGGTCATTATTCAAATCAACCTCTCCTCATATGTGTGTGTTTCCTGAAATGTGTGCTACTTGGTAGGGTCAACCATACAGCAGCTCATAGGGAGTGATTTTGCTGGTGCCCCATGGCTGAATTCTAATTCAAAGTACAGCAATAGATACGGCTTGGATCCATGTCAAGGAGGTTTCATAACAGATTTTACCTAATTGCAATTTGATTGTATAATTAATTCTCTCTACTTTGCCACTTGCTTGGGCTTATAGGGAGTATGAAAATCCGAAGCTATTTCCAAGGCTTTCCTAGCCTCTTGTACCCTTCTGCAATAAAGTGGGAATCTCTCTTTAATGACATTCCCAAAAGTACCCCAAATCTAGGTATTACTTGATTCAACAGTGTCTTCATTCGAAAGACAGGTATCTTCTAGGAAAGGGTGAGACACCCCCTAAGAAATGTAGAATTCAGATTCCCTCCCTCCGAATTATTATAATTTAGAAAATTAAATGGGCTTTCAGGCAGAGGTTTGAGGATAGGAATAACAGTTCTTTACTAATATATATATAACAAGGCAAACAAAAACCACTACTGCATTAATGGTAAATACATCTAGGACAAAAAAAATACCTTGAGAGGCTTTGTTTTCACAAAGCTCGGGGCAGTCTGATCTCTCAAGAGCAACAAAGCTGGAAAAAAAGTCCCGGGCTGGTGGGTGAGATCAGAAGCTCCTCCGCAGGTTGTTGCCCTCCGAGGGGCTGTGGCGGCCTGGTTCAGGAACGGCACGGCAACCAACCCCCAGGTTGCCAGGTCACTTACACACAAGCACCAATGTGGTGGACGGCAAATGGCGTTTATTGGAATGTGGTACAGCATTATATAGTGTGGGAGCATACCATTATCTCTACCTGCTTACATCATAAACTAAGCACCATCAGCTCTTGAGAGAGGGAGGCCTCTGTCTTTCTGTACAGCACAATAACTTCTGGCCACCAGACCCAGGTCACCTATTTCCCCCCGCTCATGCATAACTAATTTAGCTAAAATACAGTAACTTTTAAAAATTACACTCTTGTTCTATTCTATATTATCAAATAAAAAGGCATGCTATGCTCAACAAAAAAGGCTAAAAAGTATAAAAAACTACAAAAATAGATACTACAACCTTGCAATAATAAACAGAAGGCACACTGGGTAAATAATAACTGAGGTAAGTAAAAACAATTGGGGAAAAACTAAAAAAGTACTAACTAAATCACAAAACTAACTAAAAACATACAAAGTATAAATGTCAGTAAAAAAAAATGCAGAAGCTTTTAAAACCTACACAATAAGCTATAAAAGGCAATATAGCATGCGTAATACGCATGCTTCAAAGTAATTGCTGGCAGTCAACAAATAAAATGTTGACTTTTCTGAACAGCTTTTAACAAACTGCACTAATTTGTTCAATATGCAAGGCCCGAAAATCAGCAGTAAAAATATTGTAGTAAGTGGGCCTATTAAAGTGGAAACAAGGGTAGTCAGCCATGGAGACTGGTTGAACCATGATTCGAACCATCCTTGCTGGGCTTCTCTTTCTCTTTTTCTTTGGGCTAACCTTTCTCTTAGTTCGGTCATTGAATCTCGTACGACTCCTATATGGTCTACGCAAAAACACCATTCCTTTCTCAGGGCAGCACACAGGCCTCCTTGTTGCATGAGCAAGAGGTCCAGCCCTTGCCTGTTTTGCAGGACGACTTCTGAAAGCGAGGAAACTGATTTCTCCAGAAAGGAGATAGATTTCTCAATTCTCTGTAAGTCCTCGTCAATGGTCATTTGCAGCTGAGAAAGTCCTTGGTGTCGGGTCGCGAGGGCTGAAACACCTGTGGCTGTGCTGGTGTCTGCTAGGGCAAGCAGCATTGCAATGGTTATACTTGATATCATTTCCCTCTTATGGAGTCGGCTGGCTTCTTCTAAAAGGCGGTACACTTCTTCTTCCTGGTGATACAAAACTCTAGGAACAATTAAAACTTCAACACAAAAGTCAACAGCATCATTGAAATTACTAAGAAACACACAGGGGCTTACTCCGGATTGCTGGCAAACCCACATCCCTGATGCAGATGGGATAGCCCATCTATTGGCTTTCCTGTCAAGCTTGACCATTTCTGTACAGATGTTACCCTTCTGTCTCGCTAGGGTAGCATTGCCAAAGCACTTGCCTCGACCTGTGACCAAACTCAGAGAAATTCCTCTTCGGGGGGTGTCCCACCTACACTGTCGTGGGTTTTCTGCTGTTGAATAACTAAAAG
>WEIU01002552.1:445451-523627 GCA_013389925.1 Aegithalos caudatus | reverse complement strand
AAAATAAAACAAACAGACAGGAAAAAAAAAAAAAAAAAAAAAAAAAAAAAAAAAAAAAAAAGTAGTGCTGGTGAGCATATCAGACAGGGGCTGGCCAGAATGCGCAACAGTGACCTGAACACACTTTTCACCCAAATGCTGAATCCCTGGCTTGTGAATTTTGTACTTCACTTGGGATTCACTTAAACTGTAGAAGTCTAGTTGGAAGGAAATTATGCTTTTTCTCCCACTTGAAAGAATTAGAGAGCCTATCTTGTCAGGAGAGAATCCAAACACTGCAGCAGTCATCTCTTGAAAGCTTCAAATGCTAATCTTGTTTTCATTAACAGTACTTCAGTGATATGAGAATTAAACCAAAATTACGTGTGATGTGATGCTTTCATGTTAATCGGTATTTAAGTGAAAGGTAAGGCATTAATTAAAGATTAGAAAAATGAATGCTAAACTATTGTGATATATGTATAATTGAAAAGACGTGTTGAAAGGGCAAGAGACTTCTCTCTTCGAAGAACAAAAATTAAAACATAAAACAAGGTGGAGTCAAGGTAAAATATTTTTGAAGATGCTCTGAATGACTGCTTTTATTTTTTCTCTTTGCATTTTTCTTCTCCCTCTGGGAAAGAAGCAATTTGTCTGGAACAAGTACTTGGAATTCATAATTTGTTGCTATAAATGGAGGATCCAAAAGAAAGTTAGTTGGGGTCGTCTTGGTAGCTGCTAGAGCAAAAACTATTATCCAGGTTAGAGGTTAGAACTTCATAATAAGGTACCAAACTTGCAAATGTAACTGTGATGGACAATAACATGGAAACCTGAAGTTCAGTTTATATAGAAGTAGCTTTCTTTAGGAGCTTGAATAAAGAAATCAGCTGATGCAACTTAAGGAGTAATTTTGGACATATCCTGTAGTGCCTTTGGCTGTTTTTGTACTGGGAGACATCTTAGTTAAATTATTATTCTGTGGAGTCAAGTCCTTTCACTGAAAAGGAGATGAGTGGCAGCCATGGCTCCATGTCCCGCTAATCCCTGCAGAACAGTGTGGGCTACTGAGGGCTGCAAAAGTACCCCAAAGCAAAGCAGAACAGCTTGAAACTTGTTCTCTCTTGTATAAGACAAAGATCGTCTTTGGATCACAGAGCTTTAAAAATAGTTTCAACCCACTTCTGCCTTTCTTAGCTCTCCGGTCTTATGACACAGGCTGTTGTGGCCCAGGGCTACGTCACATTGGAAAGACTCTTGCCTGAAAATTCCCTGTAAGTTGGGAAGTGCTGGGCCTTAAGAAGGAGGATGAGACGGACAGAGGTGAAGCAAAAGCCCTTGTCTCGCAGCCAGCCCACATCCCCCAGTACCAGCACCTAAAGCAACCTCCCTTTTCAAAACTGGTGCTTTCCAGGAAAACACATGATCCATCACCAGTTTTCTGTCAGGTCTCCTTCCTAACAAAGCTGTTATCTGAGTAGAAACCATCTGGTCACCTGCTTATCCCTGTTGGGGGAACTGGCTGAGTCTGAAGCCATCCTAGCAAGCTCATGGCAGGTGGAAAATTGAGTCCCTAATTCCACCTCCAGGACATACCTCAAAACCCCAAAGATTCAGTGTTGTTGTTAAATGCATGGGGTATTTTCAATGCTTTCTAAATTCCATTGTTAAATTCACAAATCTACTTCAAGCAAATTAATAATTGCTATTCTGTTTACCAGGCTTGGGAGGACTGAGAGCCTGCAATGGCACACTGGGTTATGTCGATCTCATTAGCATTTCATTAGTCCTCTACTTCTTCTCATTAAAATCTCAACCTCGTGTAATTTCTCTGTTTCTCTCCACAGATAAGAAAGAAGGCTCAGAAGCAGTTAATGGTGTCAGGCTTTTTCCCCCTGTTTCAGAGGTACGCTTGGTACAGGCACTCGCTGAGCCCTGTCAAGCTGATATTTTTAATAATACAGTGTGTTCTTATTAGTCCTCATGCCTGTGAATCACATTGAGCTGAAAAAAATTCCAGCAGTTGTAGGCTCTGTGCACAGCGTGGTGTAACTTCCCTAGCAACAGGGATCTGATGTGACATGGCTTTGTGCAAAATGTAAGCCTCAAAAACCTTCACTGGCCTTTTGAAACTTTTGTGTCTTGTGAAGGACAACTATGAGCTGTGTTGGCTCCTGAGGGTCCTGTCCTGCTCGTGCACTTCAAGGGGATTCTGCTGGCAGGGAGGTCAGGCCCTGCCTACCAGGAGAGTAGTTGTGATTTCTGGAAGGATACAAGAATTCCCCATTTTCCTGATGTCCATCACATCCCCAGAGAAAGATTAAAATGTGAAACACCAGTCTCAGAGAGGCACTACAATTCATCTGCTGGCTGTTGCAGTGTGAGAAATAACTACATCCCCCCTTTAAGAAAAGGCACTTCAATAAAGGGAAGAATAACTTTTCCACAGAAAGAGAAGAGGTGCTATGAGGAAATGAATATTCTTGTCTTCTGTATGAAGCTTTTTGAATATGTGGAAGTTCCAGGCAAAATTTACACTTTTGTTGGCTTGTTTGTTTTACCTTGACACCCAAGTTTTCTTGCTTTTATTCTTTTTCTTTTCCCCTCTTTCACTGGGGAAAGAGAGAAGTGAGCTGGAGATTCTGTGGCATTTAGCTGACCACTAAAGTTACCCAACAACAAAGACTTAAGAACACTTTTCAGGGTTTCTACTGTTGGTAAACATTTCTTATGGCTTATGAACCTGCCTGACATCTTCACTGATTTTTCTGTAAGGAAGGATGCTAGGCTATTTTCTGAGCATTTTAACACACTGCAATTTTGTTTTGAACAGCAGGTTTTGTGGAGAAAAATGACTTCAGCCTTGTTCTCTGGGTAAGAGTCTATATAGTCCATACCAGGAATAGTTTGTGGAGTTTGAACAACATAATTTCTTGTTGAAGCTCTCAGAGGTTTATGCATTTCAGCCTTTAAGAAGCCATTTACAAATAACCACTGAACACTTGATTACAGGTTATTCTTCTTACCTCTTATTTTGATGATCACATGCTTGCAAACTACACAGTGAGTATTTCAAATGGGAATTATCTGGAATAGAAACTGTTTATATGTTGTGAGGACAGATTTTGGTACAAAAAAGATACTGATCTTTAATGGGGCTTTAAAGTGCTTCCAGAATAACATTAAGAGGGGGGAAAAAAAGTCAAGCTCCCCTACTTATGATTATAAATAATCGTAAAAAGGTAGTTATTTATATTAGTCAGGAGTCATATCATAAATGTGTACAAGTTTAAAAGACAGGAAATTACAAGAGAATAATTACAACATCAAACTACTAAACATCTATCTCCACTTGTGTTTGTTTTCTTTGGTCTGCTGGAAATGAGTTGGAGGTAGATGAGGAATACAGAAAGATCAAAATTGGTTCAAGATGTTATCATTTAGAAAATGGTAAACATAATTTCTCTAAGTTTCTGGTGGTTGTTCCATCAGTCTTTATAAGAAGGTCATTTTTCCCCAAGTGAGTAATACTTTAATTCACAGACTGCAACTGATTACATATTCTTGTATAAATAAAAGGCACTTTGCACTAAAAGGCAGAGATGAAAATACTCGCATGGCAGCATCTGAAAAAGGAGTATGAGCAGCCATAAGCATAACAAATTTCTATTTGCTGATTGTTATAATTGAAGGGTAGTTGGAAATTTTCTATATAAATATTTCAGTGTATGTATGTGTACATATAGACATTTAAAGTATGAGTTCTTTGTAGACTCATAATTATACAAAAGCAGTCCTGTGACCTTTAGTTCAACAGTGTAGACATTGATGAACTGCTATTCTCTCGAGCTAACCACACTGCCATTTCTTTTGTCAAATAATGTCAGCTGATTTTTAATTCCATAACGTACAACATTAATAACTCTTATGGCTCTATCTGTTTGTTGGATGACACAGTCAAATCCATTCTTCTTCAAGATGCTAGTTCCTTACATGGAGTTCTCTCATTTGCTCTCAATCTATCTGCCTAGTCCCAAACCCACTGAAGTAATTGAAAAGAATTCTTTTAACTTCAGTGGGATTCAAAACAAGCCTTGAGCAAGTAATTTTCTGCACATGGTTCATCACCTGACCCACAAAATTTGTTCAGTATTCAGCTTAATGGAGTATTTCATTTTTAAAAAAACACCGTTAAGATGCAAAATAAGGAATACTTATTGTTAACTGACTGTGTTTCATCGGAAAAAAAAAAAAAAAAGAGCAAAATCAAGATTTGAAGAACATTGTCTCTTCTGGTTGATAACCAAGCTTAAAAATCATTTCCTTCTGAGATCTATGACAAAAATATAGTAAGCTTCATCAGAAAATCCAGAAATAGTCACTGACATAAATCTTTTAATGTGGTATAATTTTCATGACTCTCTTCTATAATTTATTATGGTGCATTGCCTAAGGAACTTATGTACTAGAAAAACCCTGAAATATAATGCTTAAACACCTTCCATTCCATTTTGCAAGGTTTCTGTATTAGGTTTCCTCTCAACAGAAGCAAGCTGTACCAAAGCACTGACAGGGTTGGTGCTTGCCTTCCAGCAGGGCACGGAGGCTGAGCTGGTGACACTGGTGCTACTCCCTCTCCCCAGTTTGCTCCAAGTGTAGAGCACATCAGGCTGTAGGTCCTGGTGTCCTGTGCTCCTAAGTGCTTTCCAGGCCACAGGCAGCCGTCTCTGGTCACCGTCTGCTTTCTGCTAGCCACAAGCCTTTGACAAATGAATCATTTGATGTAGATATCATTCTTGTTGGCTAAAAATGTAGGAAGCTCTGTCTCCAGAGGTACTTCTGGGCAGCATTCTGAATTGCAGGGCTTAGTGGGGGAGCATGAGTTATGGGCACTGTGTGCCTCCGTGTTGTTTCCAGCCTCTGCCTACATCCCACTTGTAGCAGTTGTATCCAAATCAGTCCCTAAAATTGAAGAATGAGTCCTGATTTCAGAGAATGGTAATTTGCCATGTTTGATGCTATTCTTTTTCTCTGTCTGCTCTGTTTGATAAGCGTAATTGTTCTTTAGTGAAGCTGCTGCAAATCACAAAAGGCAGAAAGCTGTGTCTAAGCCTGACCATTAATGAAACCAGTTCATTGATTTCTGGTGGTACACAGCATTCCTGAATGCAATTAATTTATATGAACAGTACAAAGGATTTTGTTCTTTAATTTTATTCTCTTGTTTTATGAAAAGCTAATGTGATAGAATAGATGAGACTACTGCTAGCTTAAGGAAGAATACTTAATTTTCTGAGTATTTTAGGTCATCGGCACAGACATGATGTAGGTTTTAATAAATGAAAGAAGCTAGGGTCCATTGGAAATGCTTTGTCAGTTCCCACATCTAAAATAGTTGCTCAATTTAAAACTAGATGCTTGTGCTTCTGTGCTTCTGTTAGGATATAGGAGTTAATAATACTCACCAAGGCTGATGTTCTAGCCATATTGAACAGGAAAGATTGTTCATTTAACTGGAGCTCAAATACTCAACTAGGGCAGCTCCTGGGAATTAGTTTCTCTCTAAGGGCAGCAACATGAGAGTGATGAAGGCATAATTAAGATGTAGCACGGATTCCACTTAAGTAGAGTATCTATTCAGATAGTGTTGTCACCACAACTAATCCTTCACCATGTGTGAACACTAAGCTTCAGTCTAGGGTGCTAAATAAAGTTTTGCATTTGCCTGGAATAAGAATTTTCTAAACAAAAGATGATTATTTCCCCCTGCTTTTCAATTTTTTTAATCCTCATTTTTGATATATTAAGCCTTTACAGATTCTGGTTAAACGATCTCTTTCTTAGGAGATTTGGCACAATTACAGTATTATTACAGAAAAATTAACTTTTGGCTAAAATGACAACAGTGCAACATTTATATCATTATAGTAAATTAAGGCACCTGAGTTCAGTGTTAAGGACAGAGAACTCTGTCTGTAAGTTGGGAGAAAAAAGAAGAGACTTTATGACCTTTGAAAGAGAGGACTGACAATTCAGGAGAAGTGCAAGGATGCCATGAGGTTATTAATGAAGGGAATTGTAAGGGCCTAAGCCCAGCTAGAACTTAATCTGGACACAGCTGTGTAGATAAAGTGCTAAGAGACAAGGTTCGGGGTGGAACCAGCAGTGCTAACAGTTGGAATCAGTGATCTTGAAGGTCACTTCCAACCTAAACAATTCTATGAATCTATGATTTCACTGCAATCGAGGATGAAGGACACTCACTTGTGTGAGATTTGTTTTTATTTTGTTAATGTTCTTTGCATGAACATGTCTAAGGAAACTACAGCAAGTTCTGCTGTGAGGCATTGCACACTTCCACTGCAAGGTAATGCAGTGGCTTTGTTGCCACTGCAGGAAGTTACTTCTACTCTGTGGACTGAATTGCTCTGTAGTGCTCCCTCCAAGTAGGCACTGCCAGATGTCTCATTAAAATGGGAGGGTTTTTTCTGCCACTTTACTTGGGGATGCAGGCACAATCCCTGTAGGCTCTGGGGTCTGGATGGAGGCCTTTTTTTCCATCTGCTCAGCCAGCAGCCTTGTACCATCATGGCTGACATGGGAATCTTTCTGCTGTGAGCCCTGCTCCAAATTGTGCAAGTCCACCTGCAGGCACAGGTGGACTGCTCTTGTGGGAGCAGAACATGCATGAAAAATACCTCATCAAAATCAACCTCTGTGAAAATCTCCTTGGGCCTGAAAAAGAGGGATGAAGTAATTTCCCTGTGTCTCTTCCCCGTGGAGTTCTCCAGCATGACCCCAGGCCAACAGGGATTTCAGAAAAGCATTGCAGCCAATGCAGCTGGGTTCTACTTTCACTCAATAGTCATAAATCCCAGGTCGCAAACTCACCTGGACAGCTTTCAGTGTGATAAGTATTTTACTTGTAGAATTCATGTAGGGAATTCTTTTCTTGAGGTATTTCACAACAGACTAAAAGAATTCTCTACGAAAATTACTTATTCTTTTTTTTCTTTCCTCAGGCATTTCTTCAGAGATTTGAAGTCTAATAAGCTTCATTTCATTGAGCAACTTTACAGCTAAGGTGAGCAAAAGAGTGTAAAGCAAGGAAAATGTGAACTATGCTGACTTATAATGCGCCTACCAGATAATTTCAAATATAATTTAGAAGGTAATTCTGATTCTTGAATTTTCTTACAGATAAAATGAGTTAACTAGTGAAAAAGGCATAGAAAAACAAATACATGTCCAAAAGAAAGAGGGCCTGTAAAGGAGACAGAAGGTTCATAAAACAGATGGAATTATCTTTTATGCTAGTGGTTTTCGAAAGTGTTTTTTTTTACTATGAATGGAACACAAAATTTTTCAGAAAATAACCTAGGAATTAAGGATGCAAAAAATACTATAAAAATAGCACCTACATGTATATAAAGAAAATCTGTATTTTTTTATTATTGTTAAAAACAGCAATATAGTTGTGGCAAAAAGACATTTAATAGCTCCTCATAAAATATGTTGCAGAATTGCAAATCTCTCAACTCCCAATACTACGTTTCTTCTAATATTTATTTATTCTAAGATTTATTCATATTTTATCAGTATTCATTTGCCCATGAGCTTCAACACAAGATGAGATCCTAGGAAGGACACATGAAAACATTGACTGCACCCATCAAGTTAAAGAGTCAGGTAAATTTCTTCTAAATGGGAGCATAAAATCTATTGGTACTGCATAGTCATCTCTGCAAGCCTTATGTATATCTTCTACCTCCTGCTTTTTCAGGATGATCACAGGGCTTTAATTCTCAGTGGGAGACTACCATCTCAAAAATCAAATCATGAGTACCACATAGTCTAAGAAAATTGTCAGCAGTGTCTTTACTCAAAATGAACCACTTTAAGACATTTAAGAAAGTCCACATTTGGGATTAAACAGCTTTGGGTTCTAGTGCTTAACTGTGACGAAATAAGTCGCAATTTGAAAATTAAAGTGTAGAGAAGCCTTGGCAGAGGAAAGGGAGTTACAGCAGTACCCAACACTGCTCAGACAGAAGGCAGCATCAGTGCCAGGGGCAATATGAAGAGAGTAGGCAGAGGAAATTTAAAACCAGATACGAAGAACTTTATATATTTTTAAAACTTTGGCGATAAAAAAATCTTTTTCTTAAATAAAATGTCTTTGGAAAAAAGGATATTAAGTGTGGGAAATAGTTAGGGAAGCAGCTCCAGTTAGAGGGCAAAAGCACTAAGGGGTAAAGAGTATCCCTCCTGTCCTGCTAAGCTCAAGACTTCCCTGGACACCAAGGTTTACTAGTGGGATTTCCTCTGCTCACCATTTGATATTTTTGCCTATATTTTTATCACTGAGTTTTAGCAATAATTGTCATCTAGTTTTCTTTTTTTTTTTCAGTGACAGCACAGTCACACCTTTTTTAAGCCCTCAGAAAAATGAGGGATAAAAATTCCAGTAATGCAGATTCTCATATTACCTACTAAGTTCTTGTGCCCTTCTTAATTTATAGTAGTTACCATTAAGGACTTTTTAATAGCCACCATTATCTTTATGTACACAGTTAACTTTATTAGTTACAGAGAATCACTTTGCAGGAAAAATAAGTAATGAATAAATGATGGCATTTTCATTACAAACACTGCATTGTTTTGGAGATTATAAAGTGTGGATCCTGATGGATTTTTTTCTAAAAGACTTTTACCTTTTTTGGCCTTTCCCATTCCTGCAAACCGTTGTGTCTCTGTATGTTATCTGGGAGCCAGAAGCATCCTGTCAAATACTTTGCTTTCCTTACTGAGGAAAGCAGGCTGCTTTGATGATTTTATTTTTTTTTTTAACCAGGTATAAAAAGAAAAACCAGAAAAAGCTTCTCCACTATAATCCATCTACAATACAATGTTCATGCCTTTGCCCATATAGGGGATGGGTACAAAGACAGTTTGGTGCTCTTCTGCAGGTGTCCTGCTCTGCTGGAGATCCATGGCTCGTACCATATGCCAAAGGGAACAATGAGGAGAGGACTCCCCACCTCCCTCTGACACATGTGCAGGCTTACAGGTGGGAAGTGGTGAGTCTCCAGTAAGAAAGCACCAACGAGGAGCCCAAGAACAGTACCCCTGGAACATGTTGGTATCCTGACAGTCATTTCACCTGATTTCACATAGGAGCATTTTCTTCTTACTTTCCATTGTTGAAAGTTATGTATAAATTAACCTAGAAATGAGTGACATCATAACTGAAGAAAATGTGGTTTTTTTGTAATAAATGCTGAGCTTAAATGATTTCATATCTCTAAAGAGCTTAGCTTGGGTCTGCAACACCAGCTGTGATATAAGTCACTAGAAGAAATGAGAATTCTAAAATGGATCACTTGGTATAGTGAAACTAGTGAGATATAGTCAAGGCTGAGTGTAGATATTACCCTCCTCTCATTCCTTGGCTCACTCTTTGTTAGAATAGCTGGTATCTGGTTTGGAGAGGGTTGACTAAGTATGATGAAGAATTAAAAAAATCAATATTAGAATTAGAATTAGAATTAGAATAACAGACACTATTTATTTCCTGGGGAACGCTGAGCATAAGGCTCTTGGAGAACATTACCACACTGCTGCAGACTGCTCAAGCATACTTTTCATTTTATTTTGTAATATTTGCAGCCTTAAATAAATGTTTGACATCTTTGTCTCTTGGCATATATATGAGAAACAGATCGCCTACCTGAATGAGGTCAGCTCCTTCATCCACTCAAATATGTAAAATATAGAAGCACTGCAGATGCAGACCAGACAGAATAGCTATAAATCAGTGTGAACTCACTAATACAAAGAACAGTACCCTTACATTAGCTGATAAAAATTATCTTCACTCAGCAGATGTCACTCCTTGGCCCCATTTAATATTTTCCCAGTCTGCCAGTACTCCAGCTTTCATCCTAGGGAATGCTCTGCTGGTTGCTACTTTTCCATGCCGGCTGTTCTGAGCTGGGGAATACAGACTTCTATGGAGGCAAGCACACTGTATGCCTTACCACACACATTTGCTTGATTAAATGGGTTATTTAAATGGCTACAACCACAGACTCTTTGCACTTGTTTAGACTGGAAGATCTTTTTTGCCTTTGCACATTGGAGACCTCAGGCAGAGGAGCCATACTGAAGTGTAGCTCAGGGAGCTGCTGATTTCCATGGAGTTCCGATCCCTGTCCATTGCTCCCATGGAAACTTGCCAAGCTGGTGACCCAACTGTGCAGTCTTATCAGAGTCATAAGAAAGAAAACTGGACCAGGTACAACAAAAATCCAGATAAAACCGCAATAAAACCATTGAGGACAGTATAGACTATAAACAAATATTTAGATGGAAAGTAACATTCTATGTTGTGTGATTCTAATATAAAAGATGAGTGAGATGTGATGGTGACTCTAGTTAAGGAAAGGTTAAGGAAACACCATTAAATGTTATGGAAAGTGTGTCATCCCAAGATCACGAGCTTTAATTCCTGACATGACACTTATTAGGCTAAAGGTGCTGATCTGAGTTTGATGCCCCATAACCCTGGTTAGAACTTCACCACAGAACAAAGCCTGTGGGTATCTAGGGCTGTGTAAATATTGAGACTGCTTCAAAATAAATTTTCTAACGCAGGAGTTCTTGATGCCTCTAGAGTAGCACCAGACAAGGATGACACCAAGAGAGACAGGCCCCACAGAGTTGTCTGTTCTTGGTGACCAGTGACACCTTTTTTATAAGTACTCTGGTATGTGACATAGCACAGTAGCCTGCATGTATATAGTTGTGGATATATTTGAAGGAAATCACGATCCTGTCACTGATATAACAGACAAGAAGTATAAATGTTGCAAATCATTTGTCCACCATTATTTTAGAGCCATGAAAACAGCAATGAATTTTCGCTGACCTAAAATGCTTATACTTTGCCTCAGCAATTCTCAGTATTATTAAAGACAAGAAAGCATTTCCTTTATATCAAGTATGTAATATGGTGATCATATTTTCATTTTTAAGTCTCTCTGAGACAAATATTTCTGTGTGTTATCCCCTAAGAAAAATTCCTGACTAGATGGCCTATAAACTCCACTTAGCCTAGCACTGTGCACAGCATTTTAGCTATGCATGTCTCCTTCTGGGTTAGCCGTATGTGTTATCAGCCAAATTGAACCCTTTGGCAATGTGCCCACTTAAATCATGAAGGCCAGTCCTCTACAGAAAAGTATGTGCAACTCAAAAGCAGCCCAAATATAGGTGAGGAAATGCCTGAAACTGCTTCTTCCAAAACATTTTTAAGTATAAGTATGCTCACAGACACTGCAAAGTTAAAATCAGAAACCAGAGTTATAAAAGAAACAGACAGTCTAAAGTGCTGTCATTTTGATTTTGCTCTGAAAAAAATTACAGACCAAAATAACTTCTCATAGGTATGCTCATTTTGTGCTCTATTACACTTTCCTCTTCACTCCGATTTGTTTTAATAATTATGCTTTGTTTTGACATTTTGAATCATTTCCATGACATTCAGCATATTATCTGATCCGTGTTACAAGCTGTCAGTGAAAATGTGCTGTGCAGTGAAGTTGGATCTGAGGTGACAAGCAACTGAGCTTTTTTTTTTTTTTTTTTACCTATAAACTTCAGTTTCATGGAAACCTCATTTCTCACTGCATAAAGCTCTTGCCAACAGATTGCTGCAGTGAATATTTGGCAAATCTTTGAATTTTCCCATGGCCTGTAATGGTTACATAAGAATGTGTTAGTCAGACCCAGTTTTTACTTTCCACTAAATATCCAAGATCGCCGCTGTGTTTTCCTATCAGTTTTCAATTTGGAAATGTAAAGTGCAGAAGTGTTTGCCCATCCTTTTCTCATGTAATGAGCACCTAGATGCCTTCCTGGGTTTTCAGCATTAACAGTGTATATACTTTTTCTCTTGAGATACAAGGCTTGATGGAAGGCTTGCTCAAATGAATGAAGACTCACTATTTCCAGAGTGCTTTATATCAGACTATGGAATAGCATATGGGTAGCTGTGAGGCAGCTATCACTCTTTGATCATGAATCTGTCAATTAAGGCTTTTTTCTTTTCATATTTGGCCAGCATATAATTGTTATACGGTAGCGTATTCACTTTTACTGTTCTTCTGGGGTTTCTTGGAGGAATCTATTGCCCATACTGTATTGTGTGGATGTTGTACAGATAGAAATCCTGGAAGCCATCACCATATGGGTTTTATTCCATGTCCCTCATTGCTTTCATTTCAGGTACCTTCTTGAACTATCAGTTTAAATTTGCAATGGTGAGGCTTAAAACTAAAAGGATTGAGAGGAGTTTTCACAGCTGTAAAATTTGCATTTACAGTATGTCAGTTTGATTAGTCCTATCATTTTTATAACTCTCATCTAATCTGTTAACAATATAATGTATCTCTCTCTGGGAGTTCTGCATCTTGTTGACATATCCCTTTTAATTTACAAAAAAAAAAAACCCCAAAACAAACAAACAAACAAGAATAAACCCCAACAACAAACCCTCAATGTTTCCTTAAAACATTTCAGGAAGCTTATTCATTAACCTTTATTATTGAGCAAACAAGTTGGGGTTCATTTTCTATGTAATTACTGTGATTGAAGTCTAGTCCTTCTCAATATTCCTATTTATATTCTAAGATGAGCTGTCTTTCCTTCAGACTAAGAGATTTGACTATCCAGGTTTTATTATCACATGTGTCATTCTTCTGTCAACCTGTCAACTTGTCATTCTTCAATCTACCTGTCATTTTATAAAAGCAGACACTTGGTTTTGGACAGTTCATAATGAAAGAGCTGATTAAAGAATACGACAGCAGACAGAAATTCGTTTTCTGATGTTTTCAGTATTAGAGCAGAAGAGGGAAAACCTGTTTTGAATCCAAAGGGAGCAAGGCCAAATAAAATCCTGGGGAAAAGAGTTTGTTTGATATCCAATGGACTTTGGAGGCATGTGAGGGACCTATGTTGATTCACGTGTCTCTCAGATGAAGGCTTTCTTAGCTAATTTCCACAAACCCAGACGTCCAGTGTTTTGTCAGGATTTTATTAATTTTCCAAATAAAATAATCAGATACACTTTTGTAAAACATCTTGACCCTTTAGTACTAAAATATAAACAATAACAAAAGATGTAGAATGCCTATAGTGTTAACTTTCAGGTTATTTTTCTGAAATGCCTACAGATCTAATTCAAATAAAGATGATTAAAAGAAAAAAAAGATAACTTGCAATGAAATTCCTTTTTGTAAAGATGTCTTCCAAAGCACAACCTCTGCCCTCATTTCCCAACTTGTAAGAGATTTAAAATGCTAGAAGGGTCAGCATGGCCTGTTTTGTTGCAGTGCTGCAGACAAGATGAAATTCAGCTGTTCAAGAAGCAGATTTTACTAACAAGCTCAAAGCACTCTATTTTGGCTCCAGGAGCTCAACAGCTGGCTGCAGCTGGCACGAGGAAGCTGGAGGGTTGCAGAGGAGACTGTCCTCCCTCCTCCTTTCTCCTGTTCCTGCCACAAGCAGCAGGAGCAGCTCCACAGTTGGTGTCAGAAGGGCACAGTCAGTGAGGTTTGGATTGCCATAGGGGGGAACACATTCCCCACATCCAGCTAATGCTGATGCTGAGCTAAACAGTTGGACCTTATGGTTTTGTGTACAGGTTTCTGCAATGAAGTGGATTTCATAGTTTATAGATTCTGATAAGATTTTGCTTTTCAGTGTCCAGACCCCTGCATCTGTTTCTTTTTGATCTGTTCTTCATAGGATAAGGGGACTTATTAGTGAAAGTGTTTGCAGATCCAATTGTTCTCTCACTGAAGACATACAATGTCACAGTGATTTGATGAAAAAAACCCCAACCCTTTCTGTAACAAAAGTCTCTTGTAAAAGTCTTTTATTTCATGACAGTTAAATTAAAAATCCAAAGCATCAATGGGGCAGGAGCAAAATGACAGGAGGGAAATATGAGAGAACTTTATTAAGAGACCATGGAGCAGAGGTAACTCATGAAACACAAGCAGCATATTTATCCAAACAATGCCATAATTTTGGTCCTTTCTAAATGGGAAAAACATTTGCCTACTGTTCATCAGGCATTCTCCTGAAATTGATACAGCCAGGCATCTCATAAGCAATGCCTACTTGAGGTAGAGCAGATGGGTGGTAAGGAGACCACACCCATCACCCATAGGACAACTGGAAGTGGGGTGGCTCCTATGCTCATTTAAACCCCAGTTGTCCTCGCTTTCCCCCTTCAATATGTCAGTTGCTTCATCTCATGGCCTTTGACTCTAAGTGTAAGAATATGTGCAAGTATTATAAGAAACACCTCTCCTAAGATTTTTCTTAAACCAGCACAACCAGTTTGGTATGATACTTGGTTAAATGTGGTACATGAATGTCACCCTTGTGAAATTAAAAGGAAAAAATAAATGAGTAATTTCCATAAAATATATACCCAAAAGATTATCATGGAAACTGAGTTTATTTTAAGAACAGAATTTGCTTGTGATCTTCCTGAGTTATTATTAGGTCTAGCCACAGAGAGAAAATGCAGTTCAGAAGTGGTGTAATTGGGTACATATGAGTAGTTACACAGTCAATAGCTGCAAACCTACATCAGTTTTCTTTGTAAGCCAAAGTAATTAGGGCAATTAAGTATGAAATTTATTTATGAAAATGGGACCCAAATGGTTTTTCCTAGCAGATATTGAAACAGAGCTTCTAAATGAAAAGGAAAAGCCTCAGGCTTCATTCTTATCTAATTGTAATGTGGTATGATATTTTTTTATGTTTTGATTTCTTTGACCTGAGGAAGGGTACTTTTGGGATGAGTGAGATAGTGAATGCTTTCCATAATCAAAAGAAAAGTGATCAATCTAAAGAATGTATTAATCACTCAGGGGAAATCACAAAGCTGGTAGCCTTTTACGCAGTTTACCTTATATCCCCGAGTTTATGTCAGGGTTGACAAAAGCTGTACCCTGGAAAGGTTTTAGTCAGGAAACTTGTATTGGTGTTCAATTAATACAACATATGACACAGCTCATTCTGGTGCAGAGTACTGACTCATTACAATTTTTCTTCTTTTTTTCCACATCCCAAGGAGTTTTAATTTCCGTTCAATAATCTCTTTTATAATTGGCAAGATCCATGATTTCCACAGATTTTCTCTCAGTACATCCAGTTTCCCCACACAGGGAGAACAAACATAATTATAAGAGCAAGCTTCCAAGAAAATATACTCTTATGAGCACAGGAGGACAAGTAAAGTAAAAATGAATAAAGCATTACTCTTCTAACACATTATGGCAAGTAGATTACATTAATTAGATTTTGCGAAATCAATATATGTGGTAGACACATCAGTCTCTGAAGCTCTTACAAGCTCCTTTTCTCTAGATGTAAAATTAATTAAATAATAGAAAATTTAAGCTATTTATTTATTTATTTGTCTTTAGCAATATTATGCAACTTCAGTAATAATCACAGTGGATGACTGATCATTCCTGGTCACTGAGGAATTTTTACTGATGGTGAACCATCCCTAAGCCTCTCACTTCCAAGGTTTACTTGAGCCTTTTTGTAGTTTGTTTTTTGTCACTAGCAAAGTCCAGTCCAGTCTCCCTAAGGAGGCCTGTAACTTGTTTTCCCACACATCCATTGGCAGGGTTGAAATCAGTTGAATGAAATGTTTGGATTTTTTTCATTTTGAATCTTCTTCTTGCCTGGATCTGCATGATGTTCCCCAATTCTACTGGGAAAGACAGGGAACAATTTACCTCTATCATCGTATGCATGGCACTCATAACTTTACTCATGTCATCCTCAAATTTGACTCCTTTTCTTCCTAAACAACTCAAACATTGTTCATGTGGAAAATGTTATTTCCTGACTGTGCCTATGGCCTTTCTTCAAAATTTATCTTGTTCTTCCATATCTTTTCAGGGATGAAGCAATCATAGCTGAAAACTTTACCCATGATGTGAGAGAACCATTGATTTGTGCAATGACAGAATTCTTCTTTGCTCTCTACTTCTTTCCCAGTACTTCCTAACACTTCCTAACTTTCCAGGCTGCTGCTGGGCACCAGCCCAATGTTATAATTGATCAGTTGATCCTAATTACCAGGATTTTCAGTTCAGAGTCCTTTTGATCCCCCATGAAGTTATACCAAGGTGTACAAGGCAATTCTAACTGTTTCTTTCCTTGTTGGTACATACTGCCTGAGGTCTATTGCACAGGAGCAAGAGACATGGAGATTTTACAATCATGTCAATATGAGTGGAAGCTTTTGTATGGAATGGACAGTTCTGTCAGAAACTTTTATCTTCATGCTAATACAGAGAAGAAAAATCCATGTTTTTCTCACTATTCTTTGTAATTTTTTTCTTTTTTCTTATCCCCTATAAAACCAGTTTTAATTATACAATTCCTATTCTCATTCCACTTTTACCTGCAATTTAAAGAAATGCCTAAGGAAATACCATTTGTATTGTACTATTCAGCCATCAGGAGATGAAGACCTAAATTCATTTCAAAATGTCGATTTTCCCTCTAGGATATACAAGTTAAGTTCTCATTAATACATCCTAGAGCAGAATCAGCTGAAAGTACCTATATTACCAATTGTAGAAAGGGGAGATAGTATTCCACTTGGCAGCCAATTTTAGTTTCACCTTCCAAGCTACTTTAAGGCATCTCTTGCTGCTAAAGAAATTTCAGATTGTTTAATGCAACTAAAATGTCTATTCCTCAGCTGTGGTTGCTAATAAATATATGGAAGCTGATTCAGTGATGGCATTTCTACTTCATGAGTTCTGTAAATTTCCCTTGTAGCACTTCATGTGAATAGTTCCCTTTCAGAAAGATGTTTCTAAATGATCACTTTTATTCCTTAAAGAATTAAAACAAGATTAAAACCCTTTAACTTAAACATCTGTTTTATACTAAAATAATGTCCTGGCATGCTTCTTGGAAAAAGCTGGTAGTGATGATTAGTGATGTTGGTAGCATCATCACTAATCCATGTGGGTGGTGTTTTCTAAACAGAATGTAATAAAGATATTTGCGAATTATGCGAAGTTAAAGATCTTTAACTCAAATCTTCACTGTTCATGGAAGCTAATTATTAAAATAGTTAAAACCAAAGGAGGACCCAGACTGTTTTAAACATCCTCTACTGGCTGTGGCTACTTCAGATGTCCACCTTCATCTGAAACATGAAGCAGATTGTGTACTTGTTTTTGTTTCTATAGTGAGATCCACTCAAAACAAGTATTACGTCCTGTATCTCTTCAGGCCAACAAATTACAGCTATTGGTCAAAATAAAAAATAAATCAAGCTCTAAGGAGCTTTAGAGGTCAACAGAAATGCCTTGAAATTGAATTCCTCCTTTCAAATGAAACTCAGTGCATTGTTGTGGGCAAACTGGGTCATTTAGTACCAAAGCTCTCACTTAGTTTAATCCTCCCAGCCTGTTTGAAGCCCTGTAAGGAGATGAACTGCCAGAATCCTAGTTCTGGTATTTTCACAGCCAATGGAGTCCAACAGCTTCATTGTATCAAACATAAACAGCATGATCATTTCAGATTACCCAAAATTTAGTGATGATTCATATGAAGGAACAGTACATCTAAGCTAAGCTTTAAACAGGCAAAATTTTCCTTTAAAATAGGAATAATTCTGATAAGAAAGAAAACCTGTACAAAAATTTGCCTCTTTCATCATAACCCTTGCTATCAAAACTGTCTGCCTACATGGATAAACTTGTTTCAAACTTATCAAAATTTATATCTTTGACCAATTTCTATGAGATATATGATGAATAATTTAAATAAAAATCTAATTGACTTGGTTAGTATTTTCAGATTTAGTCTTTCAGAAAGAAGCAACTGGTTATCTCAGTTACCTGGTTATCTGTGCTAGCTAAAAGAAGTAAATCATATTTCACAACAAGGCACACAAATCTTCAGCAATCAGATGCTGACGTACTGCTGCAACTGGCCAAAGCAACCGCAGATTAGAATGCAGATGTTCACAGAACCTAGGAAACCAGAAGAAATCATTGTGTCATCTACTCTGGCCACCTTGGTATCAAATCTCATTCCATTTCACATGGCCATCACTTTCCCAAACCTCATAATCAGTGTTTATCCTCGGCTCTCTCTTAGGCACTGAAACACCAATATAACTTCAGCTTCAGACAAGAGGTGCTTATTAAGCTTCTCAACGTTAAATAACATAAACCTCTGGCACACACAATGCTCTCATGAGGGTAAGCATTACTTTACCCTACTTGAAAGAGTCGAGTTCTGTGTATTTGACATTTCAATTCTTTTTCTCACTGTAGCCTTGCACACCGTTACAGGATCCTGTAGCACACTTGCAGGGTGTGCAACAGCAAGTTGTCCTTAAATTTCTTGTCCTATAACTCGTACAAAGACAAGAGGTAAAAGCATGTCCTACAGCAAACCAATCCATCCTGATTCTTTTCTCCTGCATTGTATAACTTTGCCATCTGAGCTGATGGACTGATCCATAAGGGTGCTTGTCCTGTATCCACAGAGCCAGTGGAGCCACTGGCGAACCTCAGGGGAAGAAACCCCACAGTGTTTTACACAGAAACTTGTAAATCACATAAAGTCATGTTTTCCACTGCAGCTAACTTGTTATAAAACAGAATGGCAACTTTTCGTTGCAGTGAGGCTCCCTCTCTGTCCATGTCACAGGCAATGTCACCTTCTAGCAAGATAACTGTCTCCAACAATAAGATTCAGAAAAAAACAGCTTCCAAGCACATTCCAGAATTAATGTGAGGCAAAAATGTCTCCTTCCCCATGGGTTTTCAGAGTGATATGCTGATTAGCTGAGCATGGAATTCTTTTAAATTGGTAAGCCTGATGTTTCCCTCATTCCCAGAATTTGCATTAAATAGATGTGTCCAACAGGAGATGAAAAGGGGGGAAACAGTCAGCTTAAGACATCTTCAAATTATGAAATAAATACTTCACAGACATTTGAAGGACAAAGACTGAAAAAGCAACTTTAAAGATAAATCTCTTTGGGTTTTATTTTTAAAATGGTATAGAAGGAAATACTATAATCTGTAATTTGTATCATTTCATTATGAAATATTTCTGACTGCATAATAAGTATCTTCCATGCCTAAATATGCTTGGGGTGTCACTCCACAGTCCTCCCACACATACCATTTCAATTCTAGGCAATAGCTTGGCAAAATTCCTATCAGCTCCATTAGGAAAGTAGCTTGCATAAGAATGCAGGATTCAATCACTGGAGTATATTGTGGAAACTCAAATAGTCTCTCTCATATTCCTGGACAGAGAAAGTAGTCTGTAAGGACAAATTCCTATTATTTGCACCAAGTCCATTACGAAAGTGAACAAAGAAAATGCTAGAGATTACTTTATCCCATGGCTTTCATCTTTAATTTAGACACACTGACGTCAATTTTGGTACAAGATTATAGTTTTGAACCCTTCTGTATGTTTTGAAGAAGGGCCTCATATTTTGATGGGATATAGGATTTTTCTTTTTGGTCTCCTTGCATCAACACATACTACAGGGAAGGGCCTACATACAAATTATTTTGTGGAAAATGCAGTCTTTAGGCACCACTGGAGATGGTAAACCAAGTGAAGATGAGGGAAAACAGGAGATGGGGAGATGTAAAAAAGAGCCTTTTTTTTCCTAAAGTAGGGTTGACAGAAAGTCAATATCATGTTTTTGATTTTTTTTTTTTCTTTTTTTTTCATGTGCAGATACTGGAGAGATCATAGGATCATGCAACCATTAAGATTGGTAGAGATTTTTGAGATCATATAAAAGAAGGAAAAGGATAATCCAGGCTTCAAACCTCTTTGCTTGTTTTTGCATAATTTTAGATTATTTGATTAAATAATTTAATCTGTTCTGCCACAAAGTAAATGGAAAAATAGCCAGAAGTCAGTACTTCTAGCACTTCTGGTTTGTTCTTACCCAACACAGACACACTGAACACTAAAAATCAGAGTTCTATCATTGGTTTTGGCAATGCCCAGAGATAAAGGTATACATCAGCTGTAATGATTAATCAGTATCATACACACATACACACAGATAAGTGTGTTTTATACTAATAATTACACTCAAACAACAGATTTAGCATAATACAAGCTACAAATGAATAGTTTGATTTAAACAGTCTGGAATATAATATATAATGTGAATGCTATCTATGATTATAGGGGAAAACCCTTCCATAAATGGGGTCAAATACTAAATTGTCCAGTTGTCTAAAACACATGCTCTGTAAGCATTTTAATCTCAATGCTGAGATCAACAGTGCTTGGTCTCTTCAGTGACAGATACCCTAGTTGCATTATATCCTACAAAAAGTGGCAAAGAATAAAAATTTGAACAGTTTTACCCTCATTCTAAAGCAACAGCAAGACTGTCTTGAGCACTATAAAAGAGTTATACAGCTCTCAACTGGAATTTCAAGGTTTTAATAGCAAAAAATATTGAAGACCACAGTAAATAAAAAACATTTTTACAAATATAGTAACAGCAAAATAAAGGGTAAGACCAACCTTTGTGCTCTACTGGATGCGGCAGGGAACTAAGTAAATGCAGATGACAAGAAGGCAGAAGTGCTCAACACCTTCCTTGCCTCAGTCTTCAGTAGGAAGAGAGCTTATCCTTAGGACAGCTGTCCTCTTGGGTTGTCAGGAGGCAGAATGGTCCACTCATTATCCAAGAGGAGGCAGTAAGAGAATTGCTGAGCTGCCTGGATGTTCACAAATCTAAAGGCCCAGATGGGATCCATCCCAGGGTGATGAGGGAGCTGGCAGATGAGCTTGTGAAGCCACTCTCCATCATTTACCAACAGTCCTGGCTCACTGGTGAGGTTCCAGATGATTGGAAAATAATGTGATGCCCATTCACAAAACAGGTGGGAAGGAGGATCCTGGTAATTATAGACCAGTCAGGCTGACCTCAGTACCCAGTGAGGTAGTGGAACAGTTTATACTGAGTGTCATCATGCAGCACTTACAGGATGGCCAGGGTATCAGACATGGCTTTAGGAGGGGTAGGTGGTGTTTGACCAACCTGGTCTCCTTTTATGACCAGGTGACCTGCCTGATGGATGCAGGAAAGGTTGTGGATGTTGTCTGTTTGGACTTTAGCAAGGCCTTTGACACTGTCTCCCACAGCACACTCCTGGAAAAGCTGGCAGCCCATGGCTTGGACAGGAGCACTCTGTGCTGGGTTAGGAACTGGCTGCATGGTCAGGCCCAGAGAGTGGTGGTGAATGGTGCTGCATCCAGCTGGGGGCCAGGCACCAGTGGTGTCCCTCAGGGGTCTGTGCTGGGACCAGTTCTGTTCAATATTATTGTTGATGACATGGATGAGGGTATTGAGTCTTTCATTAATAAATTAGCAGAAAACACTGAGCTGGGAGTGTGTGCCAATTGGTTAGAAGGTAGGAGGGCTCTGCAGAGAGACCTGGAATGCTTGGATGGATGGGCAAAGTCCAATAAGATGAAATTTAATAAGTCCAAGTGCCGAGTCCTGAATTTTGGCCACAATAACCCCCTGCAATGCTCTAGGCTGGGGCTGGACAGTGCCCAGGCAGAAAGGGACCTGGGAGTACTGGTGACAGCAGCTGAACATGAGCCAGCAGTGTGCCCTGGTGGCAAACAAGGCCAATGCCATCCTGGCCTGGATCAGGAATGGTGTGGCCAGCAGGAGCAGGGAGGTCATTCTTCCCCTGTACCTGGCACTGGTGAGGGCACACCTTGAGTGTTGTGCCCAGTTCTGGCCCCTCAGTTTGGGAAGGACCTTGAGACGCTTGAGTGTGTCCAGAGGAGGCAACGAGGCTGGAGAGGGGCTTGGAACACAAACCCTGTGAGGAACGACTGAGGGAGCTGGGGGTGTTTAGCCTGGAGGAGACTCAGAGGTGACCTTATCACTCTCTACAACCTCCTGAAAGGTGGCTGTAGCCAGGTGGGGGTTGGTCTCTTTCTCCAGGCAGCAACTGACAGAACAAGAGGACACAGTCTTAAACTAAGCCAAGGGAAATATAGGTTGGATGTTAGGAAAAAGTTCTTTACAGAAAGGGTGATAAAGTACTGGAATTGTCTGCCCAGGGAGGTGGTGGAGTCACTATCCCTGGATGTGTTTGAAAAAAGATTGGATGTGGCACTTGGTTCCATGGTTTAGTTGAGGTGTTAGGGCATGGGTTGGACTCAATGATCTTAAAGATTTCTTCCAACCTAGTGATTCTGTGATTCTACTGGAAATGGCAGATACCTGAGGACTAAGGCAATAATTACAGAATGGGATACATTCCATTCCTGAAAATCCTAGGTGAAGGGCATCCTATTTAACAGCTTGTGATTACAGGAGATATAAACAAATAAGGCTGTTTGTCTTACTAGCTAGATGCATAAATTTATTTGAAACAGCCCAACAAAATGAAAAAAAATCCAAATCCACTGAGAAACACCAACACAAATTTTGTTATCAGCTACTCACCCTCCAGTCAGGACTCCTGGCAACTCTCAGTTCTGCAAAAAATCAGCATGTTCTTGGCTGAAATACGGATTCAGGACCCTGTGAGTTTTCATACTGTTTCAGTTAAAGGTCTGTCTATGGGCTGTTGCCAAAGGGAGGAATACTGAAGGAAGCAGCATATGATTAGAGAGATGAAAAGTATAGGTTGACTACATGGTAACATATCCACTTCTAGCCCCTTGCTAACCCCTGTTCAGAGGCTTCTGGAGCTGGACCAGTTTCATGGCTGAGTTTAACAGCCTTTGACAAACTTCCATCACTTCGACTAATCACTTTTTTGAGCCCATTTAATTTCTTGGATCTCCAAAACCTCCTGTGCCAATGGATTAGTTCAGCAATTCACTAAAAAGATATGAAAATATTTCCTTTTCTTTTGTTCAAATTTGTTTCCAAACCATTTTGCTTAGTATCTCTCTAACATTGTACTGTGATGAAAGGTACATAGTTTCTTAATCACATTCTTCATACTAATCTCATTTTAATAAGTCTCTGAGTCTTGTAGAGGGAATTTTTCTAGGATGAAGAGGTTAAATCTTGGCATCCACAGAAGAAATTCCTTTCCTCTATTCACCATTATATTCTTCTTTATGTTTTTTTTTCCTACTGCTCAGAAATGGAAACAACTAGAAATGTGTACAGCACTAAAGATGTGAGAATTACTTGAGATTTCTGTACTGGCATTGAGTATTTTCTGTTTCTGCTTCCCCTCCTAACAATTAATTGGACTGTGTTTGTCCTTTCAGCTACTGCTAAGTCATGATCTGATGCTTTCAGAAGCTTCTACAATGATATCAAATCTCTTTACTGACTGATAATAGCTAATGAAGTCTGTCATCACAAATGTATCATTTCCCCATTTTCCCTTTTTCCCTTCCATCTGTATCACTTTATGTTGCAACTAGGTGTTTTTTTTTGTTTGTTTTTTTTTTGGTTTTTTTGTTTTTTGTTTTTTTTTAATCCAGTCTTTCAGTACAGCATGACTTTTCTGAGGCAGTTTCAGTCAATTTCAGTTGGGATTACTCTAATTTTTGCATAGTAAAAAATGTCATTGTGTCTCTATTTGCTCTCTCTTCAAGAACAATTGGAACACAAGTTGCATATTTCCACAGTGAACTCTTGAAGTTATTATATTATTCTTCTCTGTCCCTGAAAAAAAACTTTATATTATCATGGTTTCATGAAGATTTGCTAGTATGAAAGTCAGGCTTAATGATCTCTGCTTTAGAATAGTGTCTAGTTTAAAATTTTGTCATACTTGTCACCTTCCATTCCTTTCATATTGAAACTTTTGGTACCTTGGAACCAGTGGTGCTGTGATCCAGTTTTAGGTATGAGCAGGATGAGGATGTTAATCTCTTAATCTTCCATCTGTTAATTGTATGCTCTGTAGAGAACAATGTGAGATGTAATTAACGTTTTCAAGTTCACAGCAATTACCTATAGCTTTTGCTGAGAGTTGATTTCAGCATTACCCTTTACATGGTTGTCAATTAGCTGAAAAAAATGTATCTTATCTTACTGTGTTTCCTATAGCAATTCTGCCTAGAGACTAATCCATCATTTATGGTGGCCATTATAAAGATGAGCTGTGCCTAGTCCCACCAGTTGTTCATAGAGCTGTGATGGAGCAAAGGTGACAACACTTAGTTTCTGATGATGATACCTTGGTGCTGATATTTGTTGAAGTTAATGATGGGTATGAGTTACAGCAAAATGAATGTAACCTTGCAGTCTATATTTTAGTAATTCCTTGCATTTTATGAGGCAGTTTCCACCACCATTAACAAAAAGGAGGAAGGAAATTTGTACAGCAAGCATCTTTTTCTGGTGGTCTACTTGCTATTTTTGTACCATCACATGGTAGCATGAACCCTTCCAACACATTAAACTGCCTGTTTTGAAATTTACACAAAGGCAGTTCACACATTTGATTTCCCATGTAAATGAGATGTAAATCAAATGTAAACAAGAAGCAAGTCACTGGAGAAAGTCACGGCCCAAGTATGTCAGATGAAATTTCATGCTCTGTAAACATCAAATGTTAGAAAGTTGGGTTTTTTTAAACATTCTAACCGTTAGAAAGTTTTTTTAACTTTCATTTTTTTAAAAAGATAACTGCCAAATAACTATTGCCTTGGATGGCTGGCTGGTTTAAAGAAGAATGTGTCATTTTAATGAGAGCCTTCCTGCTGTTTCACTGCTTTTGACTATTAAAGACAGTTTGACCCATTGATGTGGTGCATGGCAAAGTGATTGCCTTAGCCTTTGTTTATGAGCAAGTACACCTGCTACTGAATGAGTGCTGTACAGGAATACCTTTCAGCAATTTTGATTTTGCTGAGTGAATAATCCAAATGGATATTTTTGCCTGGGTTTTGTTTTTAAAGTGTGATTTTTACAATATGTTGGTTATTTTTCATAGTGTATGCATTAAACTTAACCTCTGAAAGGCCTTTTTATAAAGATAATTTTTTCTTAGCTGAGGTTTGCTGCTGACTGAGATATAGCCAATTGTGGTAAAAATCAAAAACTAAGGTCCTGATAATATTTAGGAGCCAGACTCTGACACACCAGAAATGCACCCAGGCATAATTTCATCTCCGTATTTCAGAGATATGGCTGTCTTTCTGACATGATATTTTTTTATTGGTATCGTCAATTATAGTGAGCTATGTAAAAGCCACAGGTGAATAAATTAATAAAGTGATTAACTACACTAAATCTCATTTAGCCTTGGGAGCTCTTGAAAGAATGTTTTTAACTCAGTTTTTGCTTCTTAGAAGATAAACACAGATCTGATTGGTTTTATTCAGGCCCAAACATCTTTATGGTAAAAACAATAAGCTTCCGTTCCAGCATGCAGTAGGCACCCAATGATAATGGCTGTACCTACAGAGACCCATTTGGACCTCTTCTTGGAGAGCTTCAATCACTTTTGGATCACCTCTATTTTGAGGTTTAGCAGTTCTGTGCAGATACAGCTTTTCATGACCATGCATTTATCTATCAGGGTTGAGGTTCTCTCAGTTTTCAAGCTGAGGATGGACAAAAATCACAGATTTCTCTGGTTTAACTTCCCATCCAGCTTCTTAGCATCTCCTTAGCTCTTTTCACCCATCACTGTGGCAACTGTGCTTGCATTTTCTTGAGTCTGTCAAATCTATAGTCTCATCTTTGGCTCTTCCAATTTGCAAATAGTTTTCCAGGACATTTGAAACAATAATCTACTTCCTAGCATGGGCTGGTTCACTGCCAGCAGCACTTGGTATGCATTATGTAGGCATCATTCTCCTGGACTGATAAGCAGCAAGACACTCACTCAGATGCCGGTAATAACTTCCAGTTATCCACGTTTAAATCACTGATGAAGAATATTTTTTTTCAGCAACATACTTGCATGGCAGCCTATTTCATTATCTTCACTAATATATTGGGATAGCAGCAATTTACGATTCCATTGCATCACCTACAGCCTGGGAATTTGGCTCTTTTCTCAGAAAAGAGAAGCAGTTTTGTTCTGCTTGGGAGGCCACATCTGTGGTAAACGTCCCAGGGATCTTCACATGCCAGCCTCCAGTTCATACTGGAGCAAGACATGAGGGCAGGCAATAGATGATTCCACCTGCAAGGTGTGGTCCTTCCACAGGGCAGTCCCAAGCTTGAGCTAACACCCTCCTAAAAGCTATGTGGAATGCACAGAAAGTCCTCATTACCTGCTCCTTTGCTCTGTGAAAGTAATCCTATTTGACCATACAATTTAATAGTGTAGGCATAGCTGTAATTCTAGAAATACAGGGAAATTAAATAACAGCACTGCTTTTCAGATGGCTGTTTCCTTTCTGTCCCAAGAGTCTTTTCACTCTGGAAACTTCTCCCAGTTGAGAAGGCTGGGAATAATGATTACAATTTTACTTTCTTTAATAGGAGCTTTAATGGGAATCCATTGTGGTTTAACCTCAGTCAACAACCAAGTACCACACAGTTGCTTGCTCATTTCCTGCTTGTGGTTTGAGGGAGAGAATCAGAAGAGTAAAAGTGAGAAAACTCTTAGGCTGAGATAAAGACAGTTTAATTGGTAAAGAAAAAGCCATGCAGAACAAGCAAAGCAAAACAAGTAACTCATCCACCACTTTCCAAGGGCAGGTAGGTGTTCAGCCATCTTCAGAAAAACAGGGCTCCATCACACATAACAGTGACTCAGTAAGATAAATGCCATCACTCAGAATGTGTTTCCTTCCTNTCCCTGTGGTCAGTTGGAATCAGCCTGTCACAGATGTTTCCCCTCACAACTGCTTACTGAAGGGGTGAGCTCAGAAGCAGGAAAGCCCTTGGCTCTGTCAAGTGCTGCTCAGCAATGGATAGAACACTCCAGTGTTGTCAGCATTGTTTTCAGCACAATCCAAACCACAGCCTCATAACAGCTACTATGAAGAGAAATGGACTCTATTCCAGTCCAAACCAGCACAGACTCAAACACACATACAAGGAGTAATGACAGAAGAAAAGATCAGACAGAAAAACAGTTCTCAGTTCACAGAATCACAGAATTGTTTGTATTGGAAGTGACCTTAAAGATCATCTAGTTCCAACCCCCTCACCATAGGCAGGACACCTTTCACATTGGTCAGGTTGCTTAAAGTCTCATCCAACTTGGCCTGGAACACTTTCAGGGATGAGGCACCACTTCTGTGGGCAGCCTGTTCTAATGCCTCACCACCATCACAGTGAAGCATTTTTTTCTAATACATAATCTAAATATATACCCTCTTTCAGTTTAAAGCTCTTCTCCTTTTTCCTATCCCTACATGCCCTTGTAAAAAGTTCTGAATAAATAACACCAGCAAGAAAATCTGTACGCAGGGGAAAGAGAAAAACAAATTTTCAGTTCTCATCTGAAAGAAAAGCTGCACGAGGGAGATGGAATGTAACCACAAATGAAATCAGTTTGTAGGGCACTTGACCTTTACTGGGTATTATCAGCCAAGATGAGAAAGAACCTGAATAAACTCTGGGTCCAGTTATTTTATTTTCTGTACTAGTATGGTGGTAAGTCAGTCAAATTTTACATGCTCACACACACAAACCCCTACATCCATACACACACTCTGGAGTTTATTCCTTACATAGCTTTACTGTGTCTCTTCTAACCACGTGGGCAATAATTTTTACACTTTGGGGGGCTCCCCAAGGAGATCCATGCAAATTTTCTTGTCCAAGAGAAACTCTCTGGCACTGCCTGAACTAAGACACTGGAAATGAAGGCTTTTCAACTTCTTTCTCCTCAGCTGCCAGCAAAAACCCTCTTAGGTAGGTAGAGCTGATTCTTCAGAAAAGAGTGTAAGAGGTGTGCAGAACATCTGTCAGCAGGGCCAGCAAAGGCACTTGCCGTGCATGCCCGAGTGCAGAAGCAGCATCCCAGAGGCCACGTGCTGAAAACCTGCTAACATCTACAACAAGCAAAACGGCCTTGGGATTTCTGCCGGCAGAAATCCCTTCCTGATGTCTTCCTTTCCAAGGGCCACTGGGCACGGTTATCACCCGGCACTTGGCCGGGTTTTACAGCATCGTTTGTAAGGGCAGTTGTGTTATTTCTTAGTGCCACCAAGTGGCAGAATTTAATAATACCATTTTCGATTGTCGCTTCTGACCAGTGAAGAAATCGGAATAGGCATCTCGTTGCCAGCAGTAGAGCAAAAAAAGCGCAGTGAAGTTTTTNCCCCCCCCCCCCCAATCTAAGGCAGCAAGATTATGGAAGTGAAAATGATAATGGATGTTTTCTGTTTCAAATGTATAATGATCCAAGTAGGGCACAAGTTCACAACTGAGCAAAACTTTAAATGTATGTAAATCCATAAAGCTCTATTCAGTGTAATGATAAAAATATGGAGGAGAAATAGGGCTTAAGCATATATTTAATTTTAAGACCATTTGCTGGCATATCTTGCTCAACAGGTGTGACTTGCAGAGCTGGAATCAACGATACTGGTAATTAACTCAGAGAAGCAGTGGGTGGAAGATGAAGTTTCCAGTAGGCTGATGCTACATTCCGTTATAATTTAATGGGAGCAAAAATATTCACCTCTTCCCAGTACAATATAATCATGAAAATTTTCAAATCAAAACAAAAACAGAAAGTCTTAAACCATTCTAAATCATGGCTGCAGTTTCATAAAGTACTGAATATTTTCTGTAAGCATATGAACTTTACCAGGAGGTCAACATGGCAAGCAGCAGCACGACAGAACCATTTGAAACAAATATTTTCCCAACTTTTTCAAGTTTCTTTTTAATTTACCTGTAAATAAAGAGAAAGAGGTACAGACATCACTGCTATGTAAAATAATCTCTGGGCTGGTTTTCTGGACTATTTTCCTTATGATTTCTGCTAGATCTATGGAGAAATAGACATAGATACATTTCTGGAACGTGAATTTATGTCTGGTACAGTCTCCAGATGGAATTATGTAGAGTATAAAATAGCTGTTTGCAGTTTCAAAAACAAACAAAATTGCGAGTGTTTTAGTGCAAATGCACTGCATCCATCAGTCTAACTGCAAATGTTGTTAGTATCAGAGAACGAATCTCCTCGTATAAATACTGCAGTGAAGTTTTTCTTCAATGGAAGTGCCTAGGCAGCCTTTGGCAACAGAAGGGTGTCCTAGGGTGACTTTATGATGCTTGTATCCCCAGTTGCAGTGTTTATGCTGGATATTAAGTTCTGCCCCTTTCAGACTGGTTCTGAGAGTGAAGGGGGCAGAAGCAGTGCAGTTTGTTTGCAGAAACTGCACTCACTCCTCCGCATTCCCTCTCACGGACTCTTGTCTGCAGCACGGACAGTGGGACAGAGATCTCTTCTGCTTTTAGTTAGTTTTTAGCTAGCTGAGGCAGAGAAGCACCCCAGACTGTGGCTTTTCTTTTTCTTGGGACTGATCAGCCTGCTCTGGACTGAAAACCCAGAAAACACTGGGACCTCACACCTGTGGCCAACTGGGGCCGGGATGTGGCATTTTCCAGCTCTGGAGGGACTGATAAGAGACTGAGGGAGCCAAGCTACACCCCACAACAAGGACTTTCTGAATTTGCCATCTCTTCAGAAGAGTGAGAGATTTTATTTTTAAATATTATTCAAATATTTTTTTGCTTGTGAGTACTCTGTTTGTTAAATAAACAGTTTTTTCCACTTTTCTCCAAGAAAGTCTTTTCCTGAACCAGCTGGGGGAGGGGCTGCTTGAATTTGTTGTTTTAGAGGGACCCCATTCAGAGGTTTCCTCACAAAATTTGCCCTAAACAAGAACACAAATATAGAGAGTTTCCATGCAACCTATTTTGAGAAAGAAAGAGCAACACATCTAGGTGATCTGTAGTAGCTGCAGTAAGGGCTGAGAATGTGGGTGCAAACAGATAGTCTGTTCTCAGTGGAGAATAGCTTTTTGCTCATCTCAGAAGGCTCTGACTAACAGAGTTTGTCTCAAAAGCTATTATTTAAGTAAAAGCATTGGAAAACTGCACACAGTCCACCTGTTTATTCAGAGAGCTTAGGGGCAGCTCACTCGTTACAAAGGGCAGCTTGTTATAAAATGAAAGCTGAAAATAGTTTAACTATTTTCCTTTTTACAAGAATGACAATAAAATGTATGGCCATATAAGCCAGCACATAAGTACCATGTAAGAGCAGATCACTGCTGAGAGCAGCTCAAGCACTCGCCTGCAGCTCCTGATGCTACCCAACATCTCAGGCTCTGAATGGGATGCCTGTGGCCAATGGGTCCAGAGAGAGGGCACAGCCACCCCATACTCTTTAAAGGTCAGCAGCAAGTGCTTCTGCCCTCCTCTGCCTCTCTAAGCCACTTTTCTTCTCCCATTCCTGAAACATTATGCAAATTTGTTCCCAATGGATACCCCAGCTGGAGCACTGCACAGGCACCTGTGCTAGACAGTCCTGTATCCTACCTGAGTGGCACCTCTCAAACTGAAGGTTTGCACCAATGCCACCAGTTTTACAAGGTTAGGCTTGAAAAGTGTTTAGATACCCCCTACTAAAAGGTTAAACAATATGGCTATTAGGAAACCTGTTAAAGACATGTTTTGCAGGAAAAAAGTTTGAGTCTAATTTAAATAAGGGCCTATTAACATTAGGAGCTGCTCATTGTCTTCTCTGGGTGCTTCATCAAGAGTTGAAACACTAACCCTGTGTTTACACACTGGGTCTAATATTAGATATTCTTTCAGTAAATTGAAACAAGCCTTCCCAGCTCTGCAGCCATAGGAGTGAGACACAACAGATGGAGAACATATCTCTCTTGCCGGCTATGCCTCTGTTACTTCAGTGGGGACAAAGTAATGAATCAGCTCCCCTCTCTAGAGTGCACAGGGGCTAAAGAGGATCTGAAATAAGATGGAAAAGAAACTGTGAAAGCCTCAGTAACCTACAGGGAACTTATCTATTTAGTATTTTATCCATTCTAGATTAAAAGGCCCATTGGGATTACATAGCAGCCTCACACATCTCCTACATGGGTATCTTCCTACCCTCTTCCTCATGCATCCATCATATGCCCTCAGAAATGGTGTGAGATTATCCCGAGGAAAATTTTTCTACTGAAGTGCAAGATATCCAACTAAATCTCTGTTAACCTGACGGCTCCTTCCAATTAGTCCTTATTTAAGCACATGCCCTCTCTGCTACTGCAGACACATCCAATTAAGAAGAAGAAAAAAGTGCTGTAGACAAGCTTGACATTAATACAAATAAATGAGTATCTTTTCTTCATGCACAAAGAGATCACAGTTCAGCCTTCAGTCAAGCTATCAGCTCAAGGGGATTTAAATACAGATAAACTGCATCACTACAATCTCTGTCTGCAGTAACCAGAAGAAAGGTGACATTAACAAAAAAGCCAAAATGTCTTTGAACATCATGTACCTTTACCTGGATCTCTGGATAATAAAATTAAGAGTGATTTCAGTGTCTTCTAATGGCAATGATTTTTTTAATACCAACAACACTGTAAAAGGTGACAGGTAATTTGATAACAAGCATGGATTCCCTTCTTACTAAGGGAAACACAAATCTGTCATGAACTTGGTCTTTTGCAAGATCAGACAGGGGGAGCAGGTTCTCCTTCCTGCCCACAAAGCACTGTGCACTATCAGTCAGGCTGTGTGTAAAACAATAAAACCAGTTTTATTCATAAAATTTTATTAGGCTACGTTCTTCTCAACCGTCTATCATGAGCACCTCCGACATTTATTTCTCTCCATGGCAGTCTCTCACTCTGTTCCATAATATCAACTAGTTTCTCTTTCAGGTGGCCCAAGAGACAATGTACTCAAGCTGAACCTTCAGCAATTTGTCTGAAAATATTTAAGAAATCACCACCTCAATGTCTGATCTGTGAAAGGGCTTCTCTCACTAGCAACTTTCCTAGTCTTTTCTTTGCTGAAGTGATGGGATAAAAAAACCCAAATTTTTCTCTCACAAGCTTCAGCTATATGTCTGAAATATGAGAGGCTATTAAAGTAGGCTATCTTTTCAAATATTACAATGATTTTTCTGCTGAAAAGCATGGATTTCCTAAGTTAGTGTTGCCCAGTGTGAAGCATTTGCTTAACGTCAAAATCCTTGGTTGCATAGCTCAGAGTTCAGATGAAGGGCCAACCCCTTCAGGAACAGTAATTATAACCATTTCCAAGAAGGCTAATTATGTCCCCTATTAATTATGATCTAATCTGTGAGACATGTTCATGGGTGTTCCTCAGGGATGAGACACATAACATTAAACACTAATGTTAGAAACAGGTATCTGCTAGACTGTTAGAAGTGTGATTGTTCAGACCTCAGTTGAGGAAACTATTTTTACCTGAGCATTCAGAATATTTAAAGCTGGTCATGTACTTCCATGCTTCACCATACCTGAACAAGACAGGAAAATATTTGCTTTACACAAGCAAGGAAAATCCTCCAACTTTCTTTCCACCTTACAGCATACCAAAGCCTGGAAAAAATTGAAGACACATGCGAGAAGCATTATGAGACTTATAAACATAGGAATCAAACTCAGTTAGTTGAGAGTGTCCAAAAAAAAGTAATTTTAATAGTTTCAGAGAAAATCATGTGTGTTCTGATCTAAATCAAGCATTGACCTGCTTTTTACAAACATTCATATCAGCTATGCTTTTTGCCACATACTTACTTAGCTAATTATATCAAAATCTACTTCTGCATGTATAGGAAATGGACTGTGGACTGTTGAGTGCCACAATAACATAGAAGGCATGTGTTAAATCCTCTTCTGTTTGTTCACAAAAATTATATAAAACATCTTGAAAATGGCAAAGCCAGAATAATATTTATCAGAGCAAGAGAAAAAGTCCATAAAACCAAGGACACAGAAAGGCTTATGAACTACCATAACTTGAAATACACTAACTTGGGCTTTGGAAGAATTTCCACCACACTGAAAAAGAAAAAGATATGTGAGAATCAACTGCTTGGATGTTTGGGAGCAGAGGAGATCTGCATTCATGCCTGCAAGTCATGTTTTGAGTAATTTGCCCTGATCTCAGAAAAAATGGGAATTCAGCCAAGAACTTTTGTTTGATCTCACTGCTAAGCATGCAGATAATCTGATTATCACCAGGGTTGTGTCTTAACGCTCTCAAGCACACTTTGAGAATTAGTAGTGCCTGAATCAGCACTCCCTATATGAACAGCAGTGGTCCCTGCAATAACCAGGCCAGAAGATGGATAGCTAAAGCCAAACATGCCTCCCTGCTTTACCAAACTTTCATCATCTGGAGCCTCTCTTCACTCTGAGATGCTGCTTTGAAATCTTCCTGAAAAAACCCACAAAGTCAAACACCACACCAACAACTACAACTACCATCTCTTGACATCTTGGTATCCAGTAATCTTGTTTTGTCAGAAGCTTAGTACAGACCAACTACTTCAGACTTCTTAAAAGCAGAGCTCATGCTAATAACCAAGAAAATTTGCTAGATTTTCATCTCAATATTTTTCTTTGCTCTCTAGGTAAACATAGCCTGAAATCCATCAAGGGAGGCATGGTTTAAAGGCAGAATCAATACACTAACAATTTGGATTTTTTTCTTGGGAGGAAACCGTTGAGCATCTCTTGGTTTGTGCAATGTTTGCTTTAAAACTTAAGGCTTATTTAAAGCTGACACACTGTGGGTGTAATTCGCCTCTTGACAGAAAAGCCACTGCCTTAGGTGATTTCAGCCAACCCATTTCCTGGCTGAAGCATACTTAGCTTGATATTACAGCTCAGCTGATACTATGAAGGCAATTTTAACTCAGATGTTAATGACTCTTAGAAAGCACTTACCTCCTGCAATGGCTCAGACACACTGATATCTAGAAAGGTGGACTGAAGCACAGTCTGAGCTGCCCAGTCTGAGCTGTGCTGCAGGTCACCTGAGGGCAGGAGGCTACAAATCACTGCTGGTCTAATTCAAAGCATAATGCAAATCTCTGTAAAGGAAAATAGTCATGTTTGCTTCTTGGGAAGCTGCATGATTTCTAGTTGAATTACAGCCTGGACAATTTAACTAACACAAATATCTCCTTGAAGATCTGAACTTAGGAGGGCTTTACAACCTGGAGTTGGTTTCATGTGTGGATCAGGGCTGACATATCAGATTGGCTCACCTCTCATGAAGGGTTTTAAGTAGGGTAATAATTGGAGGAGTTAAAACTTTTTTGGGTGGTTGTGCTTGCTCCGCTACCTTCCCACCATGGGCACATTGTTCATTAGCATATGGACCTGAAGTTGCCCTGGAACCATTTTAGGCAGTTTTAAAAATAGCTTGGAAAATACAAACTCTCTTGTATGTGTTTTTCTCTGGCTGAGCTCCTGTCCTGACACCTGCCAGCACAGAGGTGGCTTAAATTGCATTTTTCCTCAGGTCATTTAAATAATTTAGAAACACTGAGCAGAGGGAGTGAATATTTTGTATTTTAAGGGTCTTTCAAGGGTCACTGAGACATAATTAAGGGATACTGTTTGCAGTCAAGTGGAGATGACATTATCTTTCCTCAAAACTCAGAAGTGGTATTACTTGAGACTGAATATTCCAGTAACAAAATATTTAAAATAACTTTATGCTTTGCTTAAAATGTATATCCTGTTTTCCACAAGCACAAAAAGAAAGACCATGCGTCCTTGATCTTGTATAACAAAATGTTTTTCTGCACTTCTTCATCTATACCATTCACATAAAAGACACTCCATGCCGTAGAGGTTTCCATAGCAACAGAACAGAATCTTCAACAATAGTAGCTGTTCTTTTCCCAGGTATAATTATTAGCTGGTCATAGCTTAGCCTTTGAAATTAAGCTTCTTGTCTTTATGGAGCTGCACATCTAGAGTGAGCAACTATTTTTTACTCATCTTACATGAGTGATGCCTTAGCTCTGATTAGCTAATTTAGAAACGGGCACAGGAATTTTAGCAGAATACATTGCTGTGTCTGAGTTCTTCAGAACCTTTGAAGCCGGTATCCACATCTTCCTTTCCTACACTCAAGAATTTATTAACTTTGTCACGGGAGACAGGGAGAAGGCAGAAGCATATAGAGAGTCTTTCCAGAATCATACAAAAGCACTGTGGCAGAGCAGACAGTGAGATGAAGGTTTGCATTTACAGGCTTTTGCCCTGTCTGGAACACCATCTTGTGGAGCACCAATGAGATGCAAATAATTGTTTCTGTTCAGTTTAATCTCCCATCTAAACTATGCTAAAGTTAAAATGAACTTTGTTTCCTCCTCTTTCATTTGATGGCTATTTGGGTATTTTTTCTGAAGGTCAAACCTTTCCTGGTACCTATTGTAAAGAATCAGTGTAGCTCCTCCTTCACTTCCCTTTTCACCACAGCTCATTTCTGAGTCCTTTGACTTTGTACTTTCTTCGACTCACTTCTTCACCCAGCAGGAAGGACAGTGCTGACCATGCTCTGTGTGATCAATTTCCATCTTCCAAAGTCTTTTTTAAGCAGCTACTTTGGCCTAAGATTCCACTCATCAATAAAGCATGTTTTTTATTTTTTGACTCTATTTGAAACTATTCTTTTGTCCGATTCATGTAGTGTTTATGCAGGATATAGAGCATTTCATATTACATTTCTTAACTGCAGTGTACATTTACGCTACTGGAACAGCAAAAGAGGCATAAAGGATACAGATGTCATTCTTGTTTTGGAAAATGAATGCAAAAAGACAGATGGATGCAGGTTTTCCAAGGTCTGGAAGGAGTGCAGACAAGCTCCACAATCTGGCACACATCAAGCAGAGCTGCTCCAACAGGAGGGAGATCTTCATCCCTCCGGAGAGCTGTGGCACTATGGTTCTTCAGTAGACCATCCTAAAGAAGGCACTGCTAAGACCTACCCAGCCAGACCCAGATTATTTAAACCAACATTTTGTTCCACTTTTAACTGCTTTCTCTGCTTAAAACTATCTAGTCCAAAGCTGCTGAGGTAACATTGAGTGGAGGTGGTTTCAAAGCAACCCACTCTGTGCCAGTGCCATGCAACATATTGGATCTCTGAGGTGTCCAGGTTAGAGCTTCCCTGTCTCAGTCCAGCAGCTGAGCTGTAGCCTTTGTTTTCTGGAAAACCACAGCAAAATCAACCACAGACCCAGGAGGGACGTGATGAATCTGAAAGTATATTGATTTTATTTTATGGGCTATCACAGCAGATGATTTCAAGTTAACAATTTCACCACAAATATTCATTTTAATGTATCTCAGTTGCTCTTGGGTAATTCAAAATACGATAAGTCACTCGACAGGACAAGGCACTGAAGCAGTGAGTAAATAAAGGTGACAGGTTCTGCTGCTGTCATGTTACCTCTGTTTTGTCACACTGCATGTGTCACCAGGGAGCGAGGATTACTTTAATTATCAACTGTTTTAATGTCAAATAGTTATTATGGGGAATAGTGGGTCATGTTTATTTATTTTGTCAGCATGACAAGGGGATCACTTTTAATCCTTGGTAGTGGTTTGGAGAGGCTGCTAGAGAGGGAGGCTGGAGTGGAAGGAAAACATTTCCACCAATTTCAGTTTCAGATGCTCTGTTGTCATTCAAAAGAAAGTATGAGAGGGCTTTCTAACTGCTGAGTCCCCTCTCTTAGTCTATCAGAATTTCTACACAGACAATGAACTGCCCAGGAATGACCACTATCTTACATTTTTAGCAGCTTATAACTGATGCAGCTGGCAGCGAAAGTTTATTCCTTTGACTTCTGCTTTTCCAAAAGCTACTGTAAACTTTCATATGTCTGATAAATTAACATGGAAAACAAATGTTCTCCTAGCCCAGTTCCTTGAAAACACCATGGAGAGGTATAAGTAGACATATTTAGGGATAAAAGTATTTTTGAAATTTCTGAGTTTGATACCCCTTGTGGACAAGATATTGAGCTTAGATGAGTTTAAAAGGGGACAGTCAACACTATGGTACTATGTTGTGTTGCATGCCTCTCTGCCCCTCCTCCCCAGTGTCCCTCTTTAAGGGCCAAGGGAAGGTCTAAATTCGGGTAGGTTTATGTACCTTTGTTTTTCCTGTGAAACTTTTTTCTCTCTGGTCTTTGCTGTCAAAGACAAACACTCTTTGTTCCATCTCCACCATACAGAGAAATAAATAAAACTCAGTTTTGACTTGTTTGTTTGTTTGTTTGTTTGTTTGTTTGTTTTGTGTGTTTTTTTAAAACTCAGATAATCTCAGCAATCCACTTTCCAGTTCAGTCTCATGGAGAGCTGATTCAGCCCAAGTGAGAAAGCTGTGAATAAATGACTGAGTACACAGATTTCTTAACTGTGCTTCTATGATATACAGAGGACTGTAAAATAGCTTATAAATTCAAACTAATATCTCATGATATTACAGAGAACTCAATGTCTTTCTTGATTTGTACAAGAGCACTTTTCTGGGCTAAAAATTTTCAAACAAGAGATGTTGCTAATTGGGATTTTTCTTATTTTTATACCTTAAAGAAATAAGGAAAGTCCAGATTTCATTCCCTTAACTCCTCTGAGTTTACAGGTACTTACAACTAAATAAAATATACACTGAAACTGCTGGAGAATGGGGGAAGGTAATGGGGGAATAGAGCACTAATTCTCTCTCTATTATTCCTGACTGGAAATGAGAATACATGAGGGCACACGTTCATGGCTGTTCCAGGAAAATCTCTTGTTAAAGCTTGAAAACTTTTTGGTCTTTTAGGAGCTCTCACAGCACCAGGAGGCCCTTGCAATCCCAATGCAAAACACTGGCCAACCCCTCCTAGGTCTCCTAAGAATTCAATGCCTTCAATAAATTACATCAGCAATAGATATTGCTGTATTCTTAGCACTCAGCAGGTATTTTCACTTAAGTATTTCACCAAGGCAAAGCTCCCAGTCTCAGACCCTCTCAGACTTCTGTCCTCCTTGTTGGATTCTCCAGGTACTTCACAGGACTGTACCACGATAGCATGGCAAAGGCTAGGCAGGGGCTACTGGCTTTAGAGGTCCAGGTCCACTGGTGCTCAGTGTGCTCCTGAAAAGGAGGTGCAGTGCTGGTATGCTGCTGCTGATCTGGACCACACACACAGTTCCTGTCACCTGGCCCTATTTCTGTCTGGGAGCTGATGTGTTTTTACAGCATATTGCAGACTCATCCATATCTCTTAAGGGCCTCCAAAATTTGTCATTTCTCAAAAGCTACTATTACAACTACATCAACTCCAAAGTCATAAAAAGGTTTCTTGATTGTCTGGTTTCTTTCTTTCCTCAACTGTCACTGTGAGGGCAATTAATTTGTTTGTTTTCTGTAGGTTTTTTGTTTTTGCAAAGGAGAAATAAAAAAAAATCAAAAGTATTCAGAAACAATAGCAAAATGCATTTCAGAAAACACATTTACATTTTGAGGCACACTTTGCAGAGTAAAAGTTCCCCTGAGATTTCAAAACCAGAGGGAATATGTTTGATAATAACAAACGACACAAGTGCAAGCCACAAGTATGCTTAACATTTTCTGTGTCATTTCTGAGACAGCTTTGAAGGCTAGCTATACTTTTCTTTGGATTCCTCAAAATACCTTCAGGCAGTCATAAATGTAAATTGAACTCTGTCTACCAAGAAAACTAGTTGAAATCAGTAACTTAAACTATTGCTCTTGTTTCAAGCAA
Organism: Aegithalos caudatus; assembly: GCA_013389925.1. Classification (NCBI taxonomy): domain Eukaryota; kingdom Metazoa; phylum Chordata; class Aves; order Passeriformes; family Aegithalidae; genus Aegithalos; species Aegithalos caudatus. The sequence goes on along the minus strand of WEIU01002552.1, from coordinate 484,820 downwards.
GGGCAGATTACAAGGAGATGTTGTGCCACATAAGCTTTGCTCTCTACATCTATTGTCTACTGAAGATTTTGCAAGATTATATTAACCAGAAATACATCCCTGGAAATCATTTGTCTTTTAATAAGAACTGCAATGTCTGAGTGATGTTTGTTTTCCTTTTTTTTATAGTTCCAAGTATCCAGATGCTTTTGTATCTGAGAGTCTTAGAAAAAATTTAATTTCAAGAATGACTTTTATGCTCTGACTGCCAGATACCACAGAGAAAACTGGATTACAAACAGACTAAGCAGCTGTGTGTATTTAATCCCAGAGCAGCTTTTTTTAGCTCTGAGATTTATGCTAATTTAATAATTTATTTTTCAAAACTTGTTTAGGAGGTTGACATCTTAGATTTGCCGAGTTGCTGTGGTTGCTTTTTGATATCTTGAAGACAAGTCTCGTAAAGGAAAAAAAATGGTTTGAGACAGAGTTTTTCTGTGACTCTCCCTGACATTGTTCCACTAAGGATAAATTAAGGGGGCTGGGAAGACCTCTTAGGCTCTTTAATGGCAACAGGAGATTCTCTTCCCCTTTGGGGGATTGAGATTTGACCCAAAGTTAGGGACCATCATTAGGGAATTCAAACATGCATTTCATCCTCCTCCTTGTCTTGAACACACGAGGCTACAGACACACCTGCTTCACAACAGTTTTTTTAATACAGAATACAGCCAGAGAGGCCCTTTTTGGAAAAGCTCACTTTCAGATATTTGCACTACCATTCCCTGCGCCCAAGAACAGGTTTTGCATTACTCCAGGACTTAATTTAATTACATATCGCATGCTAGATTTCCCAGATCAACTCAAAACTAAGATGTCAATGTACTAATGTTGTTCTAAGAATTTATTTAAAGAGCAATAATTTCAGCTTTCTAAATTTATTTAGGCATTATGACCTGTTTTCCCAGAAGCACTAAAAGAAAATTTGTAATGTGATAATTTCAGGGAAATTATAACAGCATTTAATCCCTTTAGTATTTTCTATATTCCTTAACAATGACAAATCATATATTCCCTTGAAGTCACCATGCCCAACAGTATGCCCAAAAGACATAGCATGCACCTTACACATGGCAGAACTCGACTGGTCAGAGCAGAAATTGGAAATGCACAGCAGGGTTTTTTTAGGGACAGAGCCCTACATTCTCTGTGGAAAAAGTTATTCTCACCAGTTCACACATCCATTGCTATTTTTGGCACTCAGTAGTGACAGCAGCAGAATAAAATTTCCCTTCCTCAGTTTTCAGACAACAGCACGACACTCATCACTTCACTAATCCAGATGGATTTGTAAGGTCACTTAGACTCCTCTTGGAGTCTGACCCTTCTGAGCAGGAGTTTCTGAAAGAGAGCAGAGTTATTGCTCCCATATTGCCCCACATACACCTGTGCCATGCAGCATCTCTGGTTCACCAAGAGACCACAGAGACTGCAGAGATGAGCCATCCCCTTTTTGGGGCAGTAAATACATCGAGATCTCCTATCCCCACACATACAGCACAGCTGTCTGAGAGCTGCTGGGTGAACTAAAGTGAAGCAAATGGGTAAATTAAGAGCAGCTTTTCCCCCAGGCAACTGAGATACCAAGAAGAAAACCAAGGAGGGGAACTCATGGGAATCATCAGGACTGCTGCTGTCACTGAAGTGGCAAGGATTCGCTTGAACAGAGCTGTGTTGGAGATGTTGACTTTCGCTTTCAGTTTTCAGCTTGAGCCTGGAAACAGCCAAGGAAAGCATTGTCTCAGGGATCTCCCTGTGAGATGAACAACTATGAAGTTAGAGCAGGGTGAGAGGAAAACTTTGCCCAAAGAGTTAGGGATTCAGAGTAGGGTCAAGCATGAGCAGTGAGCTATCTTTGCATCCAGCCCCCAGGCACTTCCTTCTCAGGCTGCAAGTATTTCCTCTGGCTGCTCTCAAGGGCTGATTTCCCAGACCATTTACCATGTGTTCCCTGTACACTGCCACGTTAAGATGCAGACTGGGTGGTCATGGGCACAAAGAGGGCACAAAGCAAGCAATGTCTTGGGCAATAGTGAGTAAGGTGGAATTAATGTCTGGTAGTTATATTTCCTGAACAACAACAACAAAAAAAACCCTCCTTGCTTCAGCCCCATAATTCTCAGTGCATTTAGGATAAGTAAAAACATTCAAGAGCACTTTGAGTTTTGATAGATACCTGAAACACATTCAGAGAACAACACAAACATGCTTCACTACTGTGATCTAAATATGAAATTTTGTGCTGCATTACCAGGTTGTAACTTGTTAAGGCACCTTGCTCCATGAGAGTATTTCATTGATTTGTTAAGTTGGAATTTCTTTTCACATAATTATGCTGCCTTCTTGTTAGCCTACCTTTCTATTACTGATGTAAAACTCTCCAAAATTAAATAGAAGCTAGAGCAACATTTAATAAGCAATTATTGCTGCTGATAAACACATAATGAACTTGTCAACAGCAATAGAAATAGTTTCATAGTTCATACAAGATATGTGATTCATAGGTCATGTCAAGATGTGATTTCAAAGACCAGCTTTCTGTGTCATCTGAAAACTGTTAGATCAGCGGCCAGAGGAAGGAGCTTCTCTCTTGGATTAGGATAACACATAGTTGTGGGCAGAGGCCCCCTTAGGAAGCTCACACTCCAGTTGCAGACATTTTAGTAGAGCAGATTTCTGTGGGTCTACCACTTATTAATGGCTGATGAGCTTCAGTTTTCACTGCAGTCATGAAAAAATCAAAGGGATTATTCACTGATTTAGGAAGCATCTGTCTAACACCAACTTATTAAGCAAAATTAATCTATTTTTACAGACAAACTCTAGTCCCTGACTGCTTATAGTCTGAGAATAACTTTGCTTGTTCTTCAGGAGATACATCAGAAGAATGAGATACGCTAATAGTGTAATGGCTAATACCTGTTTGAGGCAAAGGATATTATTTAAACACGAAAGTACTATATTTTTCTTTACATGTAATAAATGGAAATGTGATAGAGAGGAGAAAGGTTTTGCAGCAGTTACATCATTGCCAAAGAGTGTTGTATTTCCCTTTAAACAGTCACCTATGTCCCCTTTGAACTGCCACCAGAAGGTGAGGGTAACTCTGGCTTTTGTTAATAGATCTCTTGGGGCAGATTAGAGTGAAACAACTCTAAATGATTTGTGTGCTTTTTAAAATATATATATTTATACATAAAGCTTATTTTAGAACAGTTTGGTTGCAATGGAAAGCAAGTAGGTAACCATTTTGGTTATTATTATGTATAGCAATATTGCAATATGAAAGCACAAAAATATCCCTTAAGAAAATGTATAAGAGAAAAGAAAGAAAGAAAGAAAGAAAGAAAGAAAGAAAGAAAGAAAGAAAGAAAGAAAGAAAGAAAGAAAGAAAGAAAGAAAGAAAGAAAGAAAGAAAGAAAGAAAGAAAGAAAGAAAGAAAGAAAGAAAGAAAGAAAGAAAGAAAGAAAGAAAGAAAGAAAGAAAGAAAGAAAGAAAGAAAGAAAGAAAGAAAGAAAGAAAGAAAGAGAGAAATTACATCCCACCTTTCAGGATCTGTCTCTCATTGGCCTCAAAGTCTGGCTTGCAAAGCCCCCTCTATCTTATGCAAACAGCCACCACACATGCCAAAACTCACCTCCTCCCCCCACTGAGGGTGAAAACCTGGCCTCAGCAAAGCACCCTGGAGCCTCCACAAATAGACAATTGGTTTGAGTTATTAATCATTAACAGTCCAGTCTCTCATAACCTACAAAGAGTATTTATACTGTGTCATGGCATGAATTTATGGTTTTATTAATTTAAATGTGCTTGTGTTACAATAAATCATGGGGTCTTGACCACAGAAAAAGAGCATTTAACATCCCGTAAGTAAGTCTGTACTCAGAAATACAACTGTCAAGTAAATAATATATTTCAGAGATAATCAAAGGAGATCTTGGCATTCAAAGGACAGAAAAGGCAAGGAAGCATTTTAAGGTTATTTTTAAGGACAGTGCTCAGTAAGGATCGTAAGGAAAAAGCGATCATTGGAGCACATCTCAGTTAAATATCCCCAGAAACTTTGTGTAGGAAGATTCTTGGTCTGCACATATAGAAACCATATCTGACCAAGACACTTCCCCTAAGAGAGATTTGCAGACCAAAAACTCCTTAGTGTCCCATCCTTACCCAGGAAAACTCACAGCCTTCCAATAGCTATTACTAAATATGGTGCAATTGCTAATGAGCAGTTGAGAAGAAGAGGTCTATAAGAACTGGACAACTAGGCTGAGCTAATGTTACCCAAAAATCAGAGAGTGATATCCAGTTCTTCCTGTAGTTTGTTTCTTTGGGAAAGAGGGACTGCAGTGCAGTCATGCTACATCCCCTAGGGAAGTCCTGCCAGGAGGAGTTCAGCTGAAAGTGAACAACAGCAATGGCAAGTAAATGGCTCATATTGGACGGACTCTTGCAGCAGATGCTGCACTTAAACACACACCTCATCTGTGCTTGTCTCTGATAAATGGCTTTTTTCTTGTCCCTCCAGAATAGCAGTCTGCCTCAGAACTATGTTCTAGACCTTATTATGGCATTTCTGATGCCTAACAAGGGGGGTAAGGATGTTTTGAGACAAGGTAGGAAAGTTAAGTTTAAACCCACCAATGAGCAGGACATAAGCTTTTGCTTTGTGCTGGAACAGCACAAAATAAATTCAGCAAATCAGGGCCTCTGGTTGCTGCATCCTGCAGTAGGATCCAATCCCTAGTGCATTCTGGCCTGATACTGAGGCTTTACTGGGTGAAAGAACATTTCCTCCCACATCCCATCAAGACATCTTGGACAGCAGCACTGTACAAGCCAAGGACGGCTACAGCTCACCAAAGAGGGGCAGGGGAACTGCTCAATTTCTTTCCAGTGCATGGGGGGAAGTAAAAGAAATTCAACCACAGTGACTTTCACCAAAATCTGCCAGACCAAATCATATTGGGATTCGAAATTTAGTTCATTCACTTCACATTATCTTTCATTTTCATCCGTTAGCTTGCTCTCCAGTTTGCTTCCAACTGGATTTTCAAATACGGAAACATATTTTTTTTAAGTCCTTGCAAGACATACACTTTGAAGGCTCAGAGGAGTCAGAGAGTTTGAGTTAGGCTGAGATAAGCTCTCAGAGGAATGAATGCTTATCTGAACCATGTTTTTCATGTAACAAACAAGAACCTTAGCTGCAATTAGGTTTATAAGAGAGCAGTGATGGCCTTGGAACTCGGTGGTTCAGCCCTTGTGCTTCTATTTCTGACTCTAACTAAAGTCCACTCATCTGACCTTTGGCCAGACATTTAGCCTCCCTCCCCCAGTCCATTGCATTTAAAAGGAGATAGCAGTACTTCCTTTTCCTACCAATATTGGTTTCTGCTATCTGTCCTTCATGCAGCTGGAATGGGACAGCTGTTAACTGCTTAATATGGAGAAGTCCCCAGCTCTGTTGGACCGTCCCCAAGATGTTGTAATATTAAAACCATAGTTAATTAACAGTGTGGAAAATTGAAAAACCATTCCCTTCCTTGGGGAGTTCCTTCATTTCCTTCACAAATTTGTTTAAAAAATGCCTTTTTTTTTTTTTTTTAAGTGACAAACCATACTTAATAAGGCCATTCAGTAGAGACTTTAGAATGATATATTTAATTAGACAGAAATTCTTGAGTTTTAGGCACTGATGTTTTTCAAAGGAAAACATCAAATATGCACAGGAAAGTGGTGCTAGATTATGTAGTGTCTTTTAATTTCATCTTATCATTTCATATATGCAAGCTGATGTCGCAAAGTGGTGGTTGCCAGAAATTCAGAAAAGTCCAAAGATATGTTTGAATGCCTGATCTGTGAGAGCATCAATTAGAAGAGATGTATGTTGAATTTCTGTCTCTCACTGAATCCCTACTAAGTTTTACTGATTTTTTTTTGTTTTGTTTCTGTTCCAAATATTTGTAGTGCTTTGAAGCCAGTGCAAAGTAACTAGTGGTTGAAACTAAACTGAACTTAACATCCAGCTTTCATACTGCCTCTTGATTTGACACATGTTCCAATATTCATTAGAAGAAAGACTAATATTATGTCCTTTAAGACTGATGTGACAATGATGGGAGTAGTTGCTGTTCCAATACATATATTCAATATTTTGGCATAGGGATACCACAAAGTAAAGTCTTAACTTTCAGCTTCTAACACCTGTTTTATACTTTATCCAGGTCAATAATCTGAGACAGGATATGTGTCCAATCAAAAATGCATCACTGGAAATATTAGGTCAATGCAGATTTTCAGACAGGTGTTTGTTTTAAAGACAAGACCTTAGCAGAGCATAAGGAAAAAAATTTAAAAGCAGCTTTTTTTTTAACCAATTTTATGTATGAATATGAAATTCTGTATTAACTGTGAGGCATTTTTTACTTTAGAGGTAGTTAAGTAGGTTGATGCCACTGGGACAAAGAAAAAAGCACATTGTCAGAGTTCTATAATTTACTGCCAATTTATTTGCATGGCAATGAAAAGCTCTGCTGGTAGTTGAAAGCAATATGCACATCATGTGGGAGCTGACAAAATTACCCAAATAAAAGCATGAAAACAGGAATTTAATCAGAAATTGTACTTAATATCAAATTTTCTTTTATTCTTGGGTTTTCATTCCCAAAGCATTTTTTTTTTTTCACAGATTGTGCAGCTTCAATGAGCAGACAGAGGGAGGGCTCTTTTCCTTCCTACCATACCTGCTACCCTACAGCACAGCAGTTGATGAACTTTTATGGGGCAAGCACAATGTGAAATTAGCTCCTCTCACTCTAGGGGAGCCCCAAACCCACTTTGTCACCAGAACTTCATTCAGGAAAATTTTTATCTTCTGGGGAGACAAAGTCTGTAAGACAGAAAGCTAGCATAAACTTTGCAATTTCCTTTGCAGAAGAATGTAGATATTGTGCATAATTTACATTTTTCAAGAGAGATTTTCTTTGTGGATCTCTTAAGATTAAGAGCAATGTCCAAAATATCCCACTATGAAATCTCAACTTGTTTATGATTTAACAGTAAAGCGTGAATCCAACACTGTGAGCTCATCTTGGCCCTAATTGTCTCTCTGGTGACAGTGGTTTAATCCATGAAAGATTACTGAGACGGATGAAGTCTGCACTTTAAGCTGTGAAAAACTAACTAGGCATTTGTAAGCGTGTGTTCAGGAGTGGAGTGAGAAGCTTTCATTTCTGTGCCTCTGTTTCTGCAACTTTCTTCTCCCTGGCTCAGAGAGGCACAGCCATGCCCTCCTCCCCATCTGCTTCTGTCCACGTAGAGCATACCTGCAAAATCTGCTTTTCTAGACCATCAGTTTGGAATCTCATCTTGCAATCCATGCTGCTGCTTCTGTATGCTACAGAGCATCCAGTCTTGACACTTCTTTTCTCCTCCAAGACTTCTCATATTCTGTCCCACCCGACTGACCTAATTTTCTGAACAACACTGCCAGTTTGCCTCACATACCCACTGAGTTTCAGATTACTACACTTTTGTGTACAGCAGGTGACCAGAAGGTAGCAACTTAAAATTGCCTCAATGACTGTATTCACATTACTTCTTAAAACTTTCCTTGCTAGGACAACTACCACAAGCCATGGTCTCTGTGCTAGGTTTGTTGATTATTACATTGACTGCTGTGGTCTACTCTTTGGGGTTTTTCTCTCTTGCTGTGTACTTGGGTTATACAGTCCCCAAGGCTGCTTTTTTTATTTAGCTCTAGTTAAAGCTTCCAGAACTATGTATATATAGTAAATGATGGGCAGTAGATTAATGAAATACAGTAGAATGTTTTTAATTAACATTGCAAGCTGTGTTATTGGTGTTGGTGTACAAAAGCAGTATGAAATTTTTAAAGAGTATAGCTCCACTATTTTTTGGGTAAGAGCACTTTTCTTCACAATACTAGAGAGCAAAACTAAAACACTGCATTTCCCACAGCACATATTTCAAGAAGAGATGAAAATAAGAATTGGGAAGGAAATCAGTCCATGCATAGAAAACAAACCAGTAAAGAAATTTAACAATAAAATATTACTACATTACTGTTCACAATTTTACCAGATGTTGGATACCGTGGCCATGTTTCAGCTCACAACTGTCTCATACTTGGCTTTTAGGAGGAGGTGACCATCTCTCTATATGGAAATACCCAATAATTTTATTTTTTTTTATTTGCAGGAGAAGGCATAGTTCCAGTCCAAGTTTCAAATTCACTGGACTTTGCAAGCTACACCACATAATTCTATTGCTACTTTTTTTTTTCTTTTCTATTCCTAGTGTATTACTAAAAAAACCTTCCAACTTTCTGATGAAGGGGTGAATAAAGAGAGTGATGGGGATGGATAGCTGGAGGCCTAGAAACTAGAGCACACTCTTTTTTTTTTTTTGCAAATACTAACATTTAACTTAAGAGCATCCTATGCCATCAGATGTATTGTTGGCAGGCCAATGTCCCTCCTAACAGTTGTGATTGCAGACAAAAACTAAATATTACTCAGGAAGACCTAACAGTAACACAACCCATGGGGAAAGGAGAAACAAGAGGCACTTGAGCAGCAGTGTACTCTTTGGCAGGAATATAGGCTTGCTCTGGAACTCAGCCTTGCCTGGAAGAGTTCACATGATACACAAGCTTCACCCCTTAGGCCTATCGTGAAAATAGACATTGTTGACCTCCAAGGCACTCAAACATACTGCATACTTTGTATTTCACCTCAAAGTGAGGTTGAATAAATATGCAATTAACTTTCAGTGCTAATGACCTGTGTCAGAGAATTCCTGTGCATTCACATCCCCTTTCAACACAGACCCTGACCAGATGGCACCAACATCCATGAGTGATGAGAAATCCCTGAAAGCCCCTGGGAAGGCAAAAGCCAGCTCCTGCACCAGAAGGGGCAGAAGAAGTTGCATCAAGCAATCACCAGCTTCTTGAGAGCAGCCCACACTCCAACATGCACAAGAGCATTTGGGCTCTTCCACCCTCCAGTAGGTATAGGACAAACCCTGCAACCTTACTGCCTGCTGAGCCATTCCTCCAGCTCTTGGGTCTTCTTTTCCTGCCACTGTGCCAGGAAACTGGGAACAGACCATAGCCAAATAATTTACCTGAAAAACAGGAGGATGAGAAGACAGCAGAAGGGAAGAGAAATGAAACAAAGCAATCCCCAAACAACAACAAAGATGATTGGAAAATATATGACAAAGGAAACATACAGGGAAATTATTTAAAAACTGCCTGGGCTTTAATGTTGCATCCTGCAGCATTAACAAACTGGACAGCCAATGCTGTCGCGTGGGCTAATGAGAGAACAGGAAAAGCATGTAGAGTTACTTTAATTATTTGCTTACTTGCTTTTATTGCTAGAATATCTCTAATATGAAAATATGTATTTTCAACTCATTTGTATTATTTATATACTTTAATATCAAGGACAAAATAGCTTTAAAACCACCTTAGTTACTGCAAGATAAAATAACTATTAACTGAACCCATACAGGCTAAAATAAGTTGAGCTACAGGGTTCAGCTGCAGCTGCCAGGATGTAATATTTGCTGAGTGCAATTATTGTTTGTGCTGGCATGGAAACTGCTTTCAGCTGTAGCCAGTTAGGCCTCTGGCCAATTATGGCAATAGAAAATCCCCCATTAATGTCAACCGCCCAGCTAACTTATTCAGAAAATGGTTGTAGTTCAGCTAGCGTATGTGTTTGACAAGAAATTAAATAGAAAGAGCATGTCAAAACTGCACCTGTCTAAAGATATGAGTGAAAGAAAAAACCCACTATCTTTTTATCAAGGGAGCTGATACTCAACAATTTTGACTGATGTCACTGCAGAGTTTCCAGCCCCAAAAGCAGGTTCTTCCTCAACAACACTGCATTTGTCAGGAACAAGCTGTAAGAAACCTTTTCATCTTTTTCTCTGAAAAGATGACTAGTCTCATGTAGGGAAAGAAACTACTGATTCAGTATGTCTTGATGTTAGCAAGCCTTTGATACAGTCCCATTTCTGTTCTCAGAAAAGAGCTTGAAATAAAGCCTATAAGGTAAATGTACATTTATATGTTATACTATCTGCTTTAAATGAGAGAGTCATTCAAGTCAGGTCACACAGTCTGTCGCAAGACAAATCTATTTCATATCTTTATCAATGACTTGGGTGATGATTTAGCATGTAGGTCATGCTAAGATGAGAAGATTAGGATTTAAAATGAATGTGAAGAATTGGGGCAATAGTCTCAAAACTATGACATTCAAAGCACAAAGGACCATGTCACAAGTAAAACTGAATGATACACATACACCATGGAAAATAGCCAAGATATGTTCCAGTCTTGATGGCTTCTGTGGCTCAAAGCCTGAAAGTGAAGTGACACAGTTGCAAAAAAGGATAATCTGAAAGTATATCCTAAATGAAGAGTTGTGGCCTGGGTAAGTTCTATATTAGAAAAAAACATTGCCAGACAGAGAAAAGCATTATGGTCTGGAGAATGCTTGAAACCTCCAACTGGAGTTTGAGTGGGTTATTCTCAAAAAATTGGGCATAATTCAGACAGACACAATTATAAAGTTTTCAAAAATAAGGTAGGGAAATAATAACATATGGGGGGAGGAGTGGGGGAGAGCGGCTTTTTTCAAAAGTGGAATGAAAGAACATATAAACCAGAGGACAAAGTTACAGAGTGTGTCAAAAAAAAAAAAAAAAAAAAAAAAAAAAAGGATAGCAGTAGACTGCTGTTGAAAGACAGAACAATAATTCACCTAATTTTCAGTAAGGGCCTCTTAGGCTAGACAGCAGGGAAGTCTCAGCATACCACTCATTACATGGTAGCACAGGGAAACAGTACCTCAGGAGGTTACTGGAACCTCAGCTTCAGGGGGGTGTAAGGATAGGTTATTTTGACATGTTCAAGACACAGAGCTGCTCCTGACCCTGCCTCAGAGGAGGGGGGTTGGCTAGACAGCTTCCTGAAAATTTTTCCAGTGATATTTCTTTGATTTCTTGTATTACTTTCAAATGCTGGAAAATACCTGCAGTGAGAATTATAGCTGTCCGGAGATTGTTATCTATGTGATCATAGCAGAGGGACAGTGAATGACAAAGACCATCTGGGGTGTTTGTGAAGGATTTAAAAAAAGAATTATTCTTAGGCAGCACAAAATAATTAAGCAAGTAAAAAGAGCAGATCTCCAATTGGTTACTAGAGAAACTGAATGTCCATCTCAGCCTCCCTTCTGCAGTTACCTGCATAAAATTGTTTCTTGGGGAATTAACAATTTTATGCATGTAGGGGAAAGAACCCTTGATCTTTATTTTAGCACCATCAGTAAATTTATAAAGAGAGAAGAGTATTTCATATTCACTGAGACAACAAGCCAGTAAGAAGGTCACAGTATCACCTTTGAGTGTTTTCAAAATAAGCCTAATATTTCTGAATAATTTTTTTTTTTCTCTTAGATACTCTTGTAGCCAGAAAGCCTTTCAATACTCTGTAAACTTTTATAAAAGTATAGAAAATTACCCCAATTAAGTCTTTTTTTCAGCCCGATAATGCTAACTTAGTTTTGTTAAACACAATCAACAGTGACAGAGGACTTAGCATTTAGGTAGATTTCCCTAAGTTGTACTGGAATATTGCTAATATCTGGAACAGAGTAATCCCCCCACTTTTTTGGTACTACTTCTCCCCGTAACTCCAAATAATGGCTAGAGCAGTAAACAGAGATTTTCTGTCACTTTTCTGTGTTTTTTCCTTGTTATTTTGGCTACTAGGATTTAAACTCTGTTTCCTTACTCCCAGCAAGCAGAGTTAACAGGATCAGCATACGTGCTCCTTATGCTCTTTTACCAAGTAGGTTATTGGAAATGTAGTTTCTGTCTCTTTATACTTCAGCTGGTAGTGAACACTTTCAAGCTGCATTATTATTTAGAGAAGTAAAGTGGGGATAGAAGTGTTTACTTACTTTTAAGAAACATGACCCTTTTTAATAATCAAAAAAAGGTGGACTTTGTTTTGCTTTTCCAAGTTCTCTGTAGCCAGCAGTTCCATTAACAGAGTTTCTCTCAGGCTTAAGTCATCAAAACTTCTTCTAATTCATCTCCCTCGTTTGCCCACTGCCTTCTGCTTTTGTTCTTCCTCACTCAGGCCCCAGTAGCCTACAGCCATTAACTTCCCTTGTGTTCAGGGCCCAGAGAAAGTCCCAGATCTTTTCTGTCAGTGTGCCATCCCACCTTTTCCCCACTGATTTGTGATACGGGAGATGTTTCTTGGTTCTTTGAGCTAAATGACCAAAGATACACTGTAACTCTGCTACTGATTAAATGAGATTGCTCTCTGCCTCCATCCTGCTCAAGGAAATCTGCCAACTACAGCTGTCCTGTGAGTCCTCAAGGGGACCTGAGGAAATGCTTAGAAGAGAGAGCAGTTGCTTTCTTACTGAAAATTTGTGAAGATGGGGTAAAATCTTACTTTTGTTGATGTAAAGTTAGAATTGTGAGTTCCAGCATTCCCAGGAGGTGCTGAAGTTCGAGCACATTTAAGGGTGTGACTCTATCAGTGCTTTACACTACTCTTGGGGACCCTTAGATAGAAAACCCTGTTAGAACTTCAGAATTCCGTATCATGACTCTGCCAAATGGGCAAATCAGCACTACAGAAAGACAGGAGAACACATCTCTGTAACGCTGTTTGATTGTAATCCATTATCTGAGTATCCCTGAGTGCACTGTATTTCTGCAATCCACTGATTGAAGAAGAGTGCTAGATAATAAGTGCTGTTGGAAACCATTGAAAAATCAGCAGGTCGCTGTCACACAGCTAACTATAAGTGAAAACAGATAATGCCACCAAGATAAAACAGCATGAATGGAAGAAACAGTGTGTGGGTGATTGGAAAAGAAAATTAATAAAAAACCTTTTAAAAAGTATATTTCACTAATTTCTCTGCAGTCTTTTGACCTACCAAAGAAGAAGCATGCTGCAAAAATAATTACAGATGATTGCAGTTCTGTAGATGCCATGTTGTTTCTGTTTTTGTAAACAATAAAACTGCCCAGATATTCAAGACTGATAAATCATAGCCTTCTGGTCCACATGTGCACAGCCACATAACACAAAAATATGTCAGCAGGCAGAGTAATTTATGAGTTCACAGCTACTCCCTGATTCCTGCCCACATAGGCACAAGCTCACCAGAAGAATGATTAGCCACCACACGTTGACAGGGCAGGTAAAATTCTGCCTGGAGGCACATACCCACTGAGTATCCAGGGTGCCTCCCTGTATCCATACACTTTTCAGTCCATACAAACTATAGTTTGCTTGATTGTGAGGCAGAGTCCTCAGTGTGTTTAATACATTAAACATATCTGCAGCTCTTCCTGCCCATCTGTTTTATTTGATTTTCTTGACATTTGTGATTTTTATTTTTTCAAGGAGTCAAAGTACTAAATGTATTTTTTGAATAATGATTAGACATCTCTACAACCCCTGGCAAAGCCACTGCAGGGAAGCTAAATGAATTCCTTTCATAAGTATTCACTCTGGAATAAACTGGGGAGACACCCATGCTGGAATTCCTGGGTGGAGAATAAGGGGGCACAAATATCTGAAATTTGAAGTGGCTGTAGATGAAGTTACTGAACTAACTGTGAAAATGAACACTAATGTATCCTTATTACTTCCTCAGGACTTCTAAAAGAAATCAAGGATGAAGTAGGTGAGGTACTGGCAGTGGAGGGTAACTGTTTAAGACTGTCTTGCTCAGGGCTTGATGATGTAAAAAACACAAGTTTTATAAGAGACACTGAGAACTCCAGTGTAAAAGGCAAATTAGTAAAATGCTATTTTAAGCAAAAGAGATTTCATTTTCTCTCATTTCAGGATCAAATATGCAATCAATGTCTTGAGGTATCTGTACAAATCAGCTTAAGAGTCTTGCCCCCTTTTACAGACAATTCTGCCATGTTGGCAGAGCAGCCATACCTTTTTCAAACAGGAACTATTGCCTCAATTATTTCCCCTTCTTCCTATTTTACCTGTTTGAAGCTCCTTTATTCTGCTTGTACGCCTCTGCATGGCTTAATATTCATGCTAGAGAAGCTGCTGCCTATGGGGCAGTTTTCTGATAAGGACTACTTTTGCCTTATCCTTCTTATAAGTAAAAGGCCTTAGAATGCATTCCTCATTCAGGGGAAAAACTCAGTTGTTGCTCTCTTAAATCACTACATGACACTCCCCAAGACAGAACATCTACAATAACTGTTTTAAATCATCAAACAAAGTAGGGTTAAAAACTCTTCCCTCATTTTTACATTGTTGCATGTGTAGATTAGCATTTGTTGTTGCCAATGTCAGTGTTAAGCATAAGGTTTTCTGGATATGTTAGAGTATAAGGAAAAACACGAAAGGCCGTCTGTCTATCTCCTTTCTGGGGAGAGGAGAAAAAAAAAGATCATTCCATGCCAGCAGATGGCTACAACTCATTACTGTGTAAATGTACAGTGTGAAAAGTGGAATGACAAATTAATTAGCACTCACCAGAAACACATAACAGAGAATGATATGTGCTCATGCCATTTTATTTGATGTCACATTAATTGAGTACTAGGTAGCTGACAAAACGTGTTAAACTAACCATAGCTTTTGCTGGCAGCAGCTGAAAGTTTGTCTCACACAGAGATTTCATTTTCTTCCAGATGCTGTGGCAGAGGAGGCAGCTTTGCACACACACTCACTTCACCAGCATTGCTGATGAACTTGCCATACTGTTCATTTCACTGTCAGATGTTTTCACCCAGGGTTACATTAAGCCTTAGCCCAGTGAGTTTTGATTGCCCCTATTCAACCAGCAGCTTGGATCCCTCTGTGGAGGAACCCTCTTTCTCCAGAGAAGGAGCCTGTGCAAGAGGAGGCGGTCACACCTCAGTTTCCTATGAGGGAATCTCGCAGGGAAAACCCATATAAAATGTCCGCCAAACCTGTAATGAGTGACTTGAAACAGCTTGACTTACTGGCAACAGTGGCACAGACACTTTTAATGTGGATCCTGAGTTCTCTACAGCTCTGTCTACTCTATGAAACTTGATCTGTTTCTTAAGTCTGTTGAATCAGGACACACAGAGATCCTGCAAAATCCTCAGGTGTCCTGCAAAGTAGCTGAAATGTTGTGGCTCAGGTCACTTAGGGTGCACAAGAAGGCACAAATAAGCCAACATGCCTTAGAAATCACTCTCATCTGAAAAATGCCACTTTCTTACTTTGCAGAGCCGTGCTTCAGATTCAGTACAGCTACACATCTGTGCATGTTTAGCCACCAAATAAAAGGCTTCTGCATTAGCCCCACCCCATAGCTTTTTCACAGGGTTTAAAGCATATCTGTGGTGCTGAGCAGCCTCCCTCACTATCCACACTGCAGCTGCCCCAGCCCCATGCTGGATCATGAAACCACAGAATATCCTGAGCTCCTAGCCCTACACAGGACAGCTCCAAAAATCAGCTGGAGCTGGAGTTAGGCAGCCCAAGAACGATCTGGGGCATTTCCAGTTCACCCTCTTGAGCTGGCTGGGCACAGCTGTAAATCTTGCCACTGTAGCCTGCTCTCTATTATCTTTTACTATGGGGAAGTGGGAAAAGAAACTACATTATTCTACAGTGACATGGTGACTCAAAATTCCCTGAGGTGTGGTAGGGTAGCAACACATTGTAAAGTAATATCATGAGGTATTAGGTAACCAAGAGGGAACAAATAGCATAATTCAATTTAAATATAATAAACACCATAACACATTTGAAATCAAGCCAGCTAAAAAAAAAAAAGTCTTTTTTTTTTTTTTTTTACATTTTACAACTGCTGTTATCATTTCCCTGGACCTTTACATAGTGGTTTCAGGATCTCATCAGGACACCAAATGGAAGTTGAGCCTCTCCTAGTTTCTAGAAGCAATCTTATGGCTTTGTTTGTTGCTGTGTGAAAAGTGAGCTGGCAGTGAGCAAACAGTGATACAGCAAAATGCCATCACAGCTGGGGCCATGGGTTATGGGTAAGACAAAAAGACAGCCCTGTGTTACCACTCTACAGCCATTCCTAGGTCAACCTGGCTCTGACTTTCCAGCATATCAGAGCAGCACTGGTTTTCGTCACTCACTTATCTACAATGCCTAAAGGTTACATTGATTTTATCTTTACTAATCAAGGAGAAAAGCACACTGACAGGCAGCTATGAGCTGTCTGAGAGATGAGACAGAAAGAGATTGGGTTTGTTTTGCAGTGTTTAATCAAAGAGATAAAGATACCCTTCCATTTAATACACTGCTTGAAGTCTCATGCAGAGAGCATTCATCATATGGCTTCTAAAGATCCATGATCTTCTAACAGAAAACAAATTCAGCTGTCAGGAGGGATGCTGCAGGACTAGGTTATGCCAGGTACAGGTGAAATAGTCCCTGTGCTGGAATTGTTGAAGAGCAGCTGTTGCAGAGAGTCATTAGGAACCAATCTCATTAGATACAGGTGAACAGTGGGCAGCTCAAACAAGAAATAGTACACACACACACACACTAAAGTGGGTAATAGAATTCAACCCATTTCCAAATTTTTTAGCAAAGTTGTTCAATGGACAGAGTAAATATTTATTAACTTACAATATCCAAAACACTTCAAAGTTTGTATCTAACAAAAAAACAAATAATAATTCCAAAAGAAAAAAATACTGTCTCTCTGTTGAGTCATATTTCAAGTCAAGGACAAGCACGACAAGCTGAGAATATAAAAAATGGAAAATGCCATGGGCAGCGGGTTAGGAACAATCAGATTTTTTATTCTTTCAAAAATGTACCTGAAGCAAGAGAGATGTTGACAGCAGCTCATATCAGGGTGGTTTAAGAAATAATGTATAGAATGTATTACTCTCAATGAATGTTTTGGTTTGTATTCAAAGAAAAGGCTCATCCATTTGTACCACTGCCAGATGTTTGGGCACAGATTACCATTCACCTGTACAGGTGATTAACTACAAAGCTGAAATTTAAATTACCTGCACTGAACTTTAAAAATCAAGAAGCCTGAGAGAGGCCTGGAAGTTGCACAAGAAGATTTTGGCATTTTTCTACTTCAGCTAATTTTTCATAAATCTTAATCATAATATTGAGAAGCCTAGAATCCCATTATTTTGGTGCCAATGCTCAAATGATCTGGCCTAGTTATAGGTAAGAAAACTAAATGCAAGCCATGAAGAATGCAAAGATTGTTCAAAGAGACAGAAAATCAGAATATAAATAAGCTACTTAGCACAGTTTATGCAAAATAGACGTTACTTTGTTAATGAGATTACAAGTCTGTTTGATAGTCAACCACAGCTTCAATACACCTACAAGTCCTAAGGCACTTGCATCAATAACACAAGATGTGCTCATTAAAAAGTAATCACTTTTCTATATCAATAGAGCTCACAAGTAATGAATTAGGAATTGCTGTAGGGATCTTAAAAGTCATATCCACAGGGTAGCTACTGCAGTGCTTCTGGTGAGGAGATGGTTATGCATTTGGCAGCAAAGCCATTTCCAAACTCAACCAGAAAATGGATCCAGTTTCAAAATAATCCGTTTTCAAAATAATCTCATTAACACTTCCCCCAAAGCCCAGAAACAGCTTATGCAGTTTTTCATCTGGATCAATAACTTGAAGCAATTTACACCACAAAGACACAAATACTTGTATTAGAAAAGCAACAAAGTAGAAAATCAGCAAAGTAAGAGAGGAAAAAAAAATCACCTCAGGTAGAAATTGATATAAAACCAGCACTTCTAAAAGGTGCAGATAATCAAAAGCTTGATGCTAAGCAGTAAGGAGAAGTAAATAAGTAGTTGGGCTGTGTGATCTGGATCATTTGTTAAGGGCTGGGTTTATCATGACACAGGCCATTATAATGTTCCCAAACAAATATTTTCCATCTAGAAACAAGCTTAAAAGGTCATCTCTAAAACTTGCCCTGGGCAGCCACAATCCTGAAGAGGACTGAGACCATGAGCAGGTGTGTATCAAAGTGCCTCTAAATGCTCTAGCAAGCAGTGCCCCACAAGCCTGCCGAATGAGTGAAAAACTGATTAGCAAGTGGGAATAGAGACAGGAATTTATTTCTAGGAGTGTCACAGATGACACTGTTATGAGATTGCAACTGTCAGGATGTCCACATTTCAGAAGATACCTTTAAAAATTAGACAAAGCACAGGAAACCTGCAAGGAAGTTTCAAGGATGAACAAAACACCCATATTTCCTGCTGAATGGAATTAAGAGTCCAGAATTGGTGGCTTAACAGGAAAGAGACTGAGACATGACACTGTAAGGCGTAAGTACTTTCACAGGGGAAAAATAACAGGTCTCCCAAAATTCCCTGACACACTGGGGAAGGTGCAGGCAGAACAAGTGGCTGAAAGCAGAACCACAGCAGGCTCCAAACCAGATGTGAAGAGGGTGTTTTACATCATGAACAAGGCATGGAAAGGGACAGATGATTCTCTGTCTCCTGATGTTTTCAAACAAAGGCTAAGTGCTTTTTGGGAAAACAAGCCTCAATCAATTTATTGGATTCTGCAAAGGACGTGGAAGGAAATGAAATTGCCGGTAATGATAAAGATATCAAACTACCTGATCTAATAACCTTTATCGAATCTATGTTGGAAAGGAGAATAGACAAATTTGGTGTTGTAGCAGAACATCCAGGATAAAGATAGATCTAAATGCTCATTTAGCATTTAAATTTAATAACCTTAATATACATTTCAGGAAATCTTGTGCCTTGATAGGTGGGGGAACTAAAGCTCGTTTTCCATCCAAAATGTGTTTTCTGAGCAGTGTAAGCTTATCAACTTACCAACAGCTTTACCCAGCTTATAACACCCATCCTGGGCTAGGGACACTTCTGGGAATATCCAGTCCACTGGAGCCAGTTCCAACCCCTGCTTGGAGGGGGACAAGAGTTTTGACCCACTGGTGTGTGCTGGAAGGCTCTGTCCTTACTGAGCCAGTACCAAACTCCTGCTTCCTCTTTCCACCATAATGACAGAAGTGTTCATTTTTTACAAAAAGTTTCAGCCTCACAGCAAATTTTAGTGTCTTCTCCAAGAAAGTGCAACCTCAGGTCTGCCAGGTCATCTGCTGTGCACATTGGCAATTTGCCTGTACAAAATGTAAGCATCTTGGCTTCTACCCAAAAGGCTCTTGAGTACCTGCAATAACTAGGTTTTCTTTATGTATTATGGTTCAGTTTTCACAGGCACATCTTACTCTTTCCGCTCAGCACAAATAGGTACTTCTTTGCCTTTTTATATTCTGTACTAAAGCCATCTAGAAATTTTGAGAACGTTTTTCTTTGGAAACTGTGATTGAAACAAAATATTCAACACAAATGTATGTGAAAATATATGTCCCTAACACACACACCCCCCCAAAGATGAGCAGTAAAAGTAATTCCTTCCAAAAAGGTATGAGTGGTGTTCATAATTTCTGGTGTTAGTTGGAAAATTTGGAAAATAGAAAGTAATTTGAAATTTGAATTAATTAATTTGTGTTCACATTTCATGCAAATAATCAAAATGACACGGCTGAATTAAGAGTTTTATTGGCTGTAAAAATTAATGTTCCTTAAATTCCTTCTCACAGGAAATTAAGTTTCTGATTCAAGCCACAAGGAAAACTTTGAAACAGCTGAAATCCCTGTTAATCATAAAACAAATTTTGGGCAGACCCACCATACAGTGCCAGAGGGGTAACAAGCAATCGGTTCTGTTTACCCAGCAGGTGAAAAGTCAGTGACAAGTTCACATAGCCTGTGAAGCCATCTATTTTCTCAAACATGCCCAAGCTTCACAGATCAGCCAGAAAACCATATGTTTCTGTGTTAGTAATCCACTCCTGGCCCACATTACCCAGTTTTCCTCTGGCCATGGCGGATGACACCCAAGGCATTGCTGCTGCAAACGTCACTGCCTGCCCAGCAGCAGAGCTTCCCTTGGCTTTACACAAATCATCCCAGCCAATCCAGGTAGGAAATGAACTGACTTCATGACAAGAATGTGTTTGACCTTGTTTCTGCTGCATTTGTCCTGCTTCAACATGGAAACTTGCATTACATGTCTGCCACACTGAGCCAGGTTTTGTTCCTCACTGCCGAGACCAGAGCTGGCAGCTGCCATTTCACAAGGAGTTTGTACAGTTGTGGAGGGTTGAGAATTTTCCTATTCCTCCTGGGTAGAAATTAACCACTTCCAATCCATCAGCTGCCTGAACCACCAGAGGAAGGTGTGACTGGAAGCAAGTCAAACTACTTACTTCACCTCCTCTGACTCACATTTGACAGAAAGGAATTGTGTCACAGGCACACAAAGTAACCCAATTTAAAAAATCCAAGCGAGCATTTTGCCCTGGTATGCAGGTATTTAGCACCCATAAATGTCACTATGGTTCATAACAGGCATATCAAAGAGAAGTATCCCCCGGCTCATTTTGTAATGGCACAGTGCTCAGAATTCAGTCACAGACTTCACTCTCAAAGACTGAGCTCTCTGATTACTCAAGATATTTTTATATAAGAACATCAGTTAGGAAGGAATTTAAAAAATATGCCAGAAATGTTCATCAAATACTGCAACTGTTTTGCAAACCCGAACAATAGCAATCACAGGAGTCTAAAAATAAACTGAATTAACTTTTCATACACAAAGAAAAAAAGTCTAGGGAATTTATTGATCACAGCTGACAGGTATCTATTCAAGGAAGGAATTATCTGGCAACAGATGGGCCTATAATAATATTAATATCTTCAACATCTGGCTTTTAATCCATGCTTTTCGTCAGTAGATCATAAAGCACTTTACGAATGAGGTCAAACCTTGTAGGAAAAGGCAGAATAAGATATAATGGTTAGAAGCTGAAGCTGAACAAGGATTAAACAAGAAATAAGACACACTCCATTTGCTCTTTTATCAATTACAACAGCAGGTAATTAACAAAACAAGGAATTCACCTGTAAACATTATATTCTCCATCGCTTGTTAAAAAGAGAGGACCTCAAATATCTTACAGTACAAAAAATTACAAACTTCAAATAATTTTTAGGTGAGGTTGTTTGCCTCTTGAAAACAATAGGTGAAGAAAACAAGATGAACACAGAAATACTCTTTTCCTTGAAAGTCTAAAAATGTACTGCATTTTCCCTTGGTTCCAGCCTATCCCCCTATGCAATTAGAGAAGCAAATCTCGTACAGTCTTCCTGGATGCTTGGATAGAACTGCTCACAATATGGTTGCAAACCTGAAGGTGTAAAGGAATATAAAATGAGTAATCATCTTTTAAAAAAATTATTAAGAAGATCAATGCAAGCAAGACACATTTTTGCCATAGGCAAAACCAGATGGGATAAACGAAACTACCTGAACGTTCTCAAATTAAANATCATACATTTTCAACTTTACTAAAAAAGAAACCTTCCTGAGTTTCACTGTTCCCAGCTGCTCAGCTGCTTTTTGGAAAGAATGCTGGTGGGTACAGCATCACCACAGTCACTTGCTTCTTGTCTCAGTGGTTTGCTCTGGAAACTCTTCAGAGTCGAGACTGTGTGTGCCTTTGCGGAACGTACAAGAGGGTCCTCACCCTGAGTGAGCATTTGAGATCTACTGTAAAATTAATATTATATCTAGGAAGAGGTTGCCTATTATTCAGAATGGCCTGTGCAGTGTTAGCAGATGACAGAACCCACACTGTTCAAAAGGCAATAGCAGCCTCACATATTGAGCCCTGCCCAGCCCAACGTATCCAAAGGTTTCAAAACCCTACATTACTTCAATACACACTTTTAAACTTTGTTGCTGAGTAACTTTGTGAGAGAACTCCAGTACTACTGGGATCACAGACCTGCACAAACAAACCAAAGTCCAAAAAGAGATAATGGGCTGAGCAAAGGGCAGAATGTCCATCCGGGAAAAAAGGAAGAAGGCAGGATAAATAAGGTCCAAACTTGGAGACCTTAAGGATTTGGCTTGGCACGGTTGCCAGAGATGAAAATGAACGTGGGTTACGTATTGTCAGTGTTTGTGAGGGAGCTCCCTGGTTATGTTCTCTTTGCTGGGATCTTTATGCCCGTGACTTTACTCCTGCTGCTGTTAATTGCCTACTTCAGGATCAAACTAAAAGAAGGTGAGTCAGGACTTGGGGACAAGGACTGGGGAGGCAAACTCTCATTCAACAAGCTTAGGCTTGTACCATTAACTAAACTGAAGACAGCTATGATCAGAAAGAATTTTATGAAGTTGTACTGTATTTTAGACCATCTTCTGTTTGAAAAACTCAGGTATTTGTTTAGAACTTGGATTGACCCCTCATTTAAAATGCTGTAGCTTTATATACTATACTATAGGAGATTTTACTATTTTACACTATAGAAGGGCAACCAGAATGAAAAAAGGGCAGATAATTTTCTTCTGTGCTTACACTGTGCAAGTCTTCAGTGAGACATGTAGCAGCAGTTTTACCCTATAAGTAATTGGGCTTTGAGGTATGTGTCTGTGTTCTTTCGAAAGTATGTATTTGCTTTTACGTTGTACCTAAGTGCACATTTGCCATATTGCCTTTTCTATTTTAAAATCAGCTTAAACTCACTTCAAAAATTTATCTTCTGAGTAAAACCAAATCAACCACCCACCCCAATGCAAATGTGCAGTGATTGTAACACATCTGTGTACTGAGAATCAAGGCTGCTCACAGAGGCCAACTGGGCTACACTTGTAGCAGACAGAGAGTTCCTTTCAGACAGGTAAATCCTGCACCTCAGATTCACCCAGTCTTCATGCCCTCCAGACTTGGGTCCCAGCTGCAGCAGCAGATTCACACATGCTCTTGTTTTAGGGTTCCAGCTGCCAAAGCCAGCCTTGGGGCACATTTGGATCAGAGGCCTCAACCATTCTTTCTCTCAGTTCTTTGAAAGCACACTCTCAGCAACACTGGGCCAAGCTTGTTCCTTCAGATTATCGGTCTTCTGAACATTTTCTCCATGTGGAGTATCAGGAGAGCTAAGAGGACAGCCCAGGTTTTCTCTGTAAACTGAAGATGCTTCTTGATATAGCTTGGTGAGAGCCCTGCCTGGGACAATGTTTCCCAACTCTCCCACCACAGGTTTCAGCTCTAGCAGAGACCAGGCTGGGGCAGACAGGCCAGTTCTGTCCACAGGGCTGTGCAGATCAGCTGAGGCCTCACACCGAGCTGGCATGGGGAGCATTAGCCCAACAGAAGAAGGATTTACCCACCCAGTGCAAGGCCAGGAAAGAAATCTCACTTAGATACCAGGCCAAACACTGTAATCTGTGCACTCAGATTTTGCTCTAACCTGAAAATTTGGCCACTTAACATAAAATGCACTTAACATATCCATCCAGAAATGTAAAATAAACTAACTTCCTGTTTTGTGTAACATCTCCAGGCATTTAGATTTAATAGAAAAAGGTGTTTGTTTGCATATGAGCACACACTTCAAGTTATCTTCAGGCTGCTAAAACTCGAACATTTCCCATTCAAGATGTGCTTTCAGATGCTGAATTAATCTGCAAGGAAAGCCTGCACCACATGCCTAACCCAGCCCTGCCTTGGGTTATAGATTATTCCTAGAGCAAGGTGCAGTTAGTTTTTCACACGCTAATAAAACAACAACAAAAAACAATGCAATGCCAAAACATTGTGCAATTCACCATCTGTGAGGAAATAGGAAGGCTAAGTACTAAGAGTAGTTTTCTTTCTTGAATGTGGTTGAAATGAAAGCTAGTGACATTACTGCAATTGAGTTCAGATAAAAGCAGGGATTTTCCATTTCAGTAAATTATTGGCTCTGTGCTGTCAGACATTAGATATTATGAAATAGTAGTGTGCTGCTACTGAACTCTCTGTTACCTGGTGATGCTTTTGCTTTTCTACTCCAGCAAGGATAATGCAAGCCAGGAAAAGCAGGTGGGCTACTGATACCATCAGTTCAGGTATTTTACTGGGGCTCAGACTATACTTTCATTAAGCCAGATGAACCCATTAGCAAAAAACCCACAGACATTTGCATTTGTGATGCATGATCAACTGCTGAAACAGACTGTCCTGCCTTTTTTCACAGCACTCATATTCTCCTTAGATAATTTCTGCAGGTCTGTAAATAATCTACAGGACCAGATGTTAAATTCTGCTTCTCTTAAAGCACAGAAATTTTAGCTTTGGATTTGTAATGAGTTTAAGCAAGCAATGGTTTTGTAAATTTTCTGAGATTAGTAATCAAGGGTGTAAGAGAGAGGTGAATGAGGTATTTGGCAGACTAATTTGCCAAAGGAATATTGCTGCTGTGCTTCTCTCTCTTTCACAACAGAGAAGGATGCTTGAAGTGAATCATCTGGCTTTTTAATGCCTCAGGAAAGGAGACACTCAGTTTGCAGATCACAGGTGTTCTGGCTGGGATTCTCAGGGGGATGTGAGATGAATTCCTGTCTATTCAATACTTCGGGCATTGCATTCCCAGCTCTGTCTCCAAGATCCTTTTCTTGAGCTGAGACTGTCAGAGACCAACCTACTGTTTTGGCCTCTAGCCAACTTACAAATCCTGAGCAGCTCTCCCTGTACAAGCAAGTGGAGACAGCTTCAGTTTAAAACCATCAGGTGAGAGAAACAGCCACAGATAAATCTGAGAACAGACTCCTTCAAATGCTATCAGTCCTACAGAACAACAGAAACTCTGCAGGTTTCAGCTGCCTATTTCCCTAGATCTCTTTTATTGAAAAAAAAAAAAAAAAAAAAAAAGAAAAACAAAGTTTTTAATTACTAAAANCAGTTTTTCATTACTAAAATCAAGGCTTCCTTGCTTCATTGTTAAATAAGCATTTAGTTTTTCTCTGTGCAGCAAGAGAAAGGCTCTGCATAATTATATCAAAATATAAATACCTTATAAATATAACTAAATGATCTAACAAAGCAGCACACATTCCTCCTGAACAATTAGCAATAACAATTATTTTATGTTTTTGTTGGGTTTTAAATTTTTTTTTAAATTTATTTTCTCTGTTTCTCCATTCTTCTTCAAATAATCTCCAAGCCTTTTTCTGGTCTGTGTGTACCCCAGGTAGCATTGGGAGGATCAGGCCAGCCCGAGGTTCTCACAGCACAGCCCCAGTTCTGTAAAGCGAACACGTATTGCCAGTATAAGCTAGCTATGCTCTTTGCTGTTGTTTAAGGATTTTATTCTGATTGAAAGCTGTGGAGGGAAATGAAAACAGCATTTCTGCTGATCTCAACAGCTGGTGTTAGTTCTTCACTGGGCAAAGTAACATACCCAGACACACTCAGAAGACTTCCCTCTAGGATCACGGGCCAACTAATAACCATGTGCTGTTTAGACACCTTCACCTTAGTAAGATTAGTTCTTATTAATATATGCCAGCTCTTTTTCTTTATAAAAACTCACTATAAGAAATCAGCATATTCTTATGGAATTTTTGTGATCTTTGGATTATTTTTCAGTTGAGGAGGAAATAGCACAAGACTCCAGGAATGTCTTCCTGAATCACCATGGTCAGCGGAAGAAACCCAGGAGATCCGGACAAAAAGAGAACAGATACAAGAACTCAAGGACCTTTAAGGGAGCTTCATATCTCAGGAAGCAAGCTTGAACCCAGTACTCAGCGCTGCAGGTTTAACAATAAATACCACTGTAAATAAATACCACACAGGAAAACAAAACTGGGCAGGGGAAACCAGTGCTGTGCCATCCTAATGAAACGGCTGCCACCATCCAGAGTTCTTGCAAGCACCAAGCAGCTTTTTGTGCAGCTTGGCAGAGACCAGAGACCTCCTGCAATGAACTGTGTTGGTTCCCCTGTCTGACACAGGATTTGGGGGGAGGAACAGTGCCCTGCTCACCAGCCCCTCCCTGGCCTACCAAGGAGATAGTGACATAATGAGCTCCTGGGAGAGCTGAGCTGGCACACACAAGGCAGGCAGCCTTATGAAATCGAGATGCATAGATAACAAGTTGATATCAAGCACTGACATCTGGGAAACTGAAATGGGTTTTGAAAGAGAACTGACATTTATTAGCACATACAGTCTGAGAAAGATTGCAGGTTTTGTAAAGTATCCTTTCCACAGAATTTGGAAGCAAAATGTAACAGTAGCAGTAAACAACAGGATTTCTCTCTGCTGACTGAAAATGCCAAATTTTGAAACCATGGAAAGATTCAGTCAGTATTCTGTAAAACAGCTATTACTCTCATTTAGGGACAAATGGATGACTTTTTCAAATAAAAAACTGCATAAGCATGGAGTTATCTTTCTTGTGTGTCTATTGACACACATTTTTTTTTTAAAAATCTTCCTCCCTGCTCCCCTGTAGCTGTAGATGCACAGTTTTTAGTGCATTTCAGATTGCCTGTGGCAGATGGCCCACAAAAAAATGCAACTCAAATTGTTTGCAAGTACTACTGGCTTTTAGCTTTTCTGCTTCTGACTCTCAAGCTTAAACCAAAATTGGAAAGGAATGAAAAGTGACTATCATTACTGTCCTCAGTGTTTACTGTCCCAGTCAGCTAATGATTGCTATTTGCAATTGCCTTTCATTAAAGCTGTTTGTCATTACCCATCCTGCAAGAAGAGAGTGGATAATACCTTGTCTGAGATTATGTGTGGTTTGCACAGTTTCAGTTCTCATAGACTTTAAAGAACTCCTTGGAATCATATTATAGAAATACTAATAAGGCCATAGCCACAGGTTTAAAAAAGCCCCTGTAATTTATCAAAGTCTGTGGAGAAAAAAAAGAATTTAAACAGAAAGTACCCTTACACTCTCTCCTATTTTAACACTACCCAAATTTTAAAAGATGAAATTAATCACATTGGTTTACATCTGTGCAAATATAGAATACATTGCACAGGTAAAGAGATAATTGCTTGCAATTGCAAACACAATCTTTCACAGGGAAGTTGAGACAGCTGCTGCAGAGAATTTACTTTCTACATTTAAGAAGGATAATGCCGTCTTAAAGCAGTGATCTGGGACATTGATCGGATGCTAAAGGAATTCTAACATACAGAATCCCAAACACTCTCTCACTGCACAAGAAAAGATTGGCCAGGACCACATGTAAAAATACAGAATGAAAACTGATTTTGTTAATTCCACACTGTCTGAAAATGGGGAGATTTGAAATGTGAAGTGTAACACTCTTACACAGCACTTCACTGTAAAATGGATGCCAAAAATAATACCATACACATATACTGTGTACCTTTGACAAAACTGGTTATTGAACTGTAGATGCTAACATGTAGGAGGATCAGACATTCACAACTTAGTAACCTGTAATGAAAATTCTCAAGCCTTGTTCTTATCAGTTCTATTACTGAAGTGTCAAGAAATGTTTTCATGCTACCAGCATGAAGCACACCATTGTATCCCATATAATTCCTTCAAAAAGGGAAAATATATGTTTAAGTAACACCATAGAGTAAGATCTTTGTCTAGATAAATTGTACAAGCGTTATCTAAATATATATGAAGAGAGTAATTGCAAGGAAATAACTTATCTTCAATTACTGCTCTCACTAAAGAGTCCTCTCCCTGTCTCTAGCAATAATGTGAAGCTAGGACTCTACTCCACCTACAACCATTAAGCATGTTTAAAACCTTCCTGCCTGTGACTGCTTCCCCTTTGCTCCACAGAACAGAATTTAAAGTTTCAACATTTAAGTTGAAAAGGTACCAAGAGAGATGGTGAGGGCAAGTGATAAAGTATTGTGAAACCCCTTTTGGCTGGGGAATGACTGAAGAGAGTGATTGATAGGTGTCTATTCCAATAGCTGCAGTGATGCAGTCCAAGGATGCTAAAACAAGGTCAGGTTCAAAACACACAAAAAGTGCTTTTGGTTCTTTTATCCTTAAGATACACAGAAGGATTAAAATGCCTGCTAGAGGAAATTTTTAAAAAGCAGCCAAAAATCCAGAGGCAGAGAAATACTGATAAAGACTGATAGAGCAGTAAGTCTTGGAAAATCGCTCAAGGATGGAAGAATATTTGGGAAAGTACTACTTTCTAATATAGTAATCACAGTTACACACACCCCAAGGCAAGTATGAGTAGCCTCAGAGACAGAGATCTGGGAGAGTTAGTCACTTAGCCTGGCCCAGCAGAGACATTCATATAGACTTAGCTCCAAAATCTCTGATAGGATTTTCCTCAAACCAAACAGAATATTTTAACACTACAGGAATTACCACAGGAGATCTAATGCCTATAATTTGTATTAATATTACTACTCTTTTTTCAAGTGCAGTATGAAAGCCCCGAACAACTGAGCAGCCTGAAAACCAGAAGTTTCAAACCTTCCAGAGGTGTAGTCACTATTTTATTCCATCTGTTTGATGTCTTTTGTGGCCCAATTAAAAGTTGCTATTCAGCTTGACTGTCAAATAGAAGAATACTTCAAGAAACACTTTGTACTATAGTTGCTCATTACTTTGAGCGATAAATCTTTTGTTTAAAGCTTTTCTTTGGAGTTGCATGCTTGCCCTTTAGAAAAGCTTTATCTAGGAAATCATCTGTAGAACAAGTCCAACATTTATTATGAACCCTGAGGTTACCATTATTAAAAAGGAAGATGTATTGTGTGTTTTTTGTAAGACTCACATGATTTACTTTTCTAAGTATTGAAGCAGAATTAATTACTGTAATTGTATTTGAAATTGCCCATGTATTATAAAGCTGGCTTGTGAAGTGCCTTGAGAACAATTAATTTCTTTGCATGTTGTAGTTTTTGCTATAGATATATATTAAAAGGTAACAATGAGACTTCAGAATTGCACAATATTCCAGAATATTTGAATAACTACATACAACCTGAATCTGTAAACCTTGACTATTTTTAGGACTGATCACACTTAAGGCTTATGCTTTTCCGTATGACAGTGGCTGTTAAATTAGTTAATCAATGCAACTGACAGCTAATGCACAGGCTATGCTGACCCGAAAATACTACTAATTTTTCACTGACAAAAGGTTCTATTAGTATTTGAAGAAATACGTATCTCAGTGAAAATACTAATGTTTCAAGAATACTGTATTTGCAGTTTTAAGGATTAAATACAATTGCAATTAATACTGATCTAGTGTCTAACTAATTAGACCAATACAAAAATCAATGAATTAAAGTACTATGCTTTCCTCCCATCAAATGAGATTTGCAACTAATACTACACCATATCAAAAATACCTTAAGGATTTTTATATAGCTTCTTCTTACACTTTTGTAGGAAAAATTCACTAAGACATCGTTCTAAATGCGTGTCCATTCTGACCTACATTTACATATCCCAAACTTGCCACTTCTTTGACAACCTCCCTACTCACACAGTGTTGTGGCAGTGTTAAATTATCAGGCTGGCTGGGGTTCTCCTCCTCTTTTTGAAAAGCAGAATACCTCTGGTTTTGAAGGAAAGCAGGTGAAGACTTATCTGCTAATTCTCCAGGTAGTGTGTATGCAGTTGAGAATGACTACTTATGTATAGAAATTAACATCTCTGTTACCATTGTCATATGTTATCCAAACCATGCAGAGCTAAAGCAAACGAGAACTTCTGTTACACGAGCGTGCTGACAGATGGCAGCCGTCTAAACTGAGAATAGCACCAAAAATACATTGCTCACAAGTGAAGAAGAATGGAGTGAGAAGCTGTATGATTTGTTTTGTTATCTGGAAACCACAGTAGATCCTATCTCAATGAACTCAGTAGGAACCACTTGCAGACTGAGGGGCATTTCAACTTCTGCTGTGATGTTCAAATATCCTCTGTTTTGGCAGCTGAAGATTTCTTCTCTACAGGAATCAGGAAGTTCATGGAAGATGTTTAAAAAACACTGGTACTTAAGTACCAGGCAATCGTGCCACCGTTCTGGCAGTCCTGCAGATCACTTACACTAATCCCTGTTTTTTGAGGTTCTGTGACCTCTAGAATTGCAGTTCTCAGAAGTAATCTGCTCACTTCAAATATCCTCCAAGCTTAAGTCTGAGTACCAAAAGTCATACAGAGAATAAACAACTTTATTTTATAACAGAATTACAGAAAGCAAAATATCACTTAATACAACTTCAAGCTACTATAAATCTAATTTGGCATTTTAACTATACACAGAGTCAACAGCAAAAAAAAAAACCCCAAACAACCAACCCCCCTGCAAGAACAAATTAAAAATAAACCCCAATATAATTAACAGGTTTTTGCCATGGCAGTCTCAACCGATGGTACTCTCTTATTACTTTATGAGTGGAGTCCATCTTACATATTTTATTCAGTAAACTAAAAACCTGCATTAACCATTAGAGGAAGCATGTGAAACATATACCTTCTCTGTAACAGAAATGTCAGTTCTAACATGGAGACACAGTGAGGTTTAATAGCAAGCGAGCATTCTATACATGTATCCAAATAATG
Organism: Aegithalos caudatus; assembly: GCA_013389925.1. Classification (NCBI taxonomy): domain Eukaryota; kingdom Metazoa; phylum Chordata; class Aves; order Passeriformes; family Aegithalidae; genus Aegithalos; species Aegithalos caudatus. Next base: position 454,234 of record WEIU01002552.1, on the reverse strand, counting down.
GAAGTATTGAAATTGGGACACAGTAAGAAAAAAAAGCACTACGGTTTTAAGCTGCCTAGATCATCTCTTGTTGGAAAAAGAGAAAGATATTTTGTTCTTCCTTCTTTCCTTATCTGGAATGCTGCAGAGAGCAAAAAAGTCTGCAAAAGGTTGAGCATTGGCACCAAAGTGCAAAAAGAACACAGTGCTCAGTCAGAAGAAATGTGTCTGCAACTCCTTCTCCTCTACAGACCGTCACACCATCTCTGCTCCGCAGAGAGGAGAACTTTGGAAAAGAAAGAGTTACAGAGATACCAGTATAAAATTTATCCAAAGAAATATATTTTTTCAAATTTTAGCAAATGTTTTATTTTTATAAAAAACTTCATTATGTGATATCATATATTTACCTGAATAATCTGAAAAGAAATCTGTAAATTACTCCAGTAAGAGATTTCACTTGAAATATCTGAAAAAATCTATATCTAAATTAGTAAAGATCCTCCTTCCTGCACAATTACCTCCTCCAGTGAACAATGATTTCCAGACTTCTTTTGTTCACTTTCATATAATTAAGAATCAGTTTCAAAAATACAAGTATTTGTGCAAAAGAAGATCATACCCTCTAGAACTTCATTAAAAAAAGAACAAACCTCTAAGATTGTTAAGAAGTGGTTATAAAAATAAACGAGAAAGACTGTGAGGGAATCGAGACGTTAAAATGGAGTTTGGTATTGGCATTTAAGTCGTGAACATCTGGTCATTGTTGCTAGGCCTGGTGGATTCAGTGGAGTCATGATGACTTGGAATGACTACAGTTCTTCGTGGTCAGTGACGTTTTTATTTCTGGAAGAAAAAAAATTATGTGGAAGGTTACATAAGAATTTGTAACAGATACCATGTGAATGTCACATCAGTCAGAAAGTAACTTTCTCTACGCAGAGTTTTTTTTTTTTTAAAGGAATGGAAGGTTATTTAATTTTAAAAAATGTTGGATTGACTAAAACCCCCTTCAGTCACTAGGGAAACAGTACTATACATTCTCCAAGTACACATCTTGCTTTAGAGCATTTTCTCCCTCCCCAAAATCCTTGTGTTATTTTAATTGCAGTTGTTTGCATAGCTTACTGAAAATTTTAATCCACAACCTACACCATAAATAAAAAAGGAAGGTACTTGTTCAATTCAGTAATCCTTCAGAATCAGAATGCAGTGTCTTTTATTCAAGAAAGCAAGTCTACTCAAAGAATACTGCTGTAGTCATCAGAACTTCATTGCCTCCGAAGCAACTATACAAAATTAATTGCATGTCTCCATTGCCTTAGCACAGGAGAGTAAAAGGCAGATACTCAAGGCACTTCAGGTGGCTTTCTTTTGTTTACATGACTAAACTTTTTCTCTAAAGTTTAACTGAAAGGCATCATCAGTCAAACAAGTCTCCAGGTCTGGCACAAAAGTAGCATGGAGAAATGTCTTTTATTCTCTCACAAGCATTGAAGACCAGGAACCTAGAAAGCTATTGGCATACTCAGACAAGAACATCTGACACACTCCAGTTCTTTGCAAACAACCATTCTATAATGTCTATGTTTCTCAAAAATGCAAAAAAACCCCCAACATGCCCCCCCCCAAAAAAAAAAAATCTCCAAACAACCAGATAATGGAAACAATTATTTGAATGCTTTTTTTTTTCCCTGAATAAAATTTTTATAAAGTAGTTAAATATTTGATGAAGGAACAGAACCAACTTTGCTGCTGGTCACTAATGTAGAACGTGGTGCAAACTTGCCAAGATAATTTTTTACTCTCATGACTTAGCCCTTTAAAAAGATGTAATTACTTCTATGGGATAGATTGTGTTAAATGCTGATTCTGGATTAAGGTCGCATGAGGAAGCTGGCACATTTTACACACATATAAGAGAAGAGGCAATCCCTGCTCCCAAGACTTTTAAATTCACACTGATTAATAAGGAATGCAAAATGTGATGGTAGCACATAGAATAGTAAAACCCTGCAAATCCAAACCATCTGTTCTGCTGTCTCAGTGTATCTTTCTACCTTTGATCCTGCAATGGAAGTGCTGAAAATATGCAAGGGGTGGTTTGAGTGTGCATGTTTAATGTTGCTGTGTACCAAGGGACCAGTGAAATCAGCCAAAGCACAGGCATTCTCCTTACTGCAAACTGCTCTCACAAAAGTGATGTGCATTTTTCCGAGCCTTCTAGAACATTTATGTGATGTGAGGACTCATCAACACTCCCCATCTCACAGCTCAGTACAGTTCCCTGTCCTCTCTTGTGCTTTAAAACCAAAGCTGGAGCATACATGTTATACTCATTTTCAGTGTCACTAAGCAATAAAGCCACAAAGCAAACAACTGAATGCTGAAATAAAGGTACAATGAAAAAACAGACATTTGTGCAGTGTTTCTTATTTTTGGTGCTTTCCCCCAACTGTCCCTCACAAGCAATTCCACTTCCACTTATTTTTGGTTTCTAGCATTATCTAATGTGAAAATATATTTTTTAAGCATTAACGCTACAAGATGAATATCCAGGTGAGTGCTCATCTAGCACTTCTGAACGTGATCCATGTTTTCTCCTGGTTTGTACATTTATGAACAAAAAATACTAATTTCTTTTTCAAACACACAATAATCTGACCAAATCTGAAGAAACTTGCTGGAGCCCAAACTTACTTCTACTGTGTTTTACATACTGAAAAATTCTGTAAATTTACATGCTGAGAAGCTCAGAGGAGAACTACCCAGAAAATACTGTCTAAACACACATGACCAAAGCAAACATAGTTCCACCACTAGCTGTACAAGGTCAGGAAGGGCAATTGGAACCACTTTGATGGAAATGATGGATAAAGTTCCTGTCCACAGGCAGAGAGGGAAGGCCATCCACCCTGCTCTCATCCTCGTAGTCTCCATGGCATTCAGCAGTGGTGCTCTATGCAGTACTGCACACAGCAGAAGTTCAGGACAAGCTCTCAGGAGAGTTATGTGTACAGTGATGAGACCCAGCAATTCTGCCAGCAGCTGAAACTCTCACCCCAATACCCTACCACAGGCAGTCTCTTAACTGACCACGTCCATGTCAACAGCTGGCAATGGATATTAGCTCTCCTCTTCCTCAGCCACACACAGGCACCCCCACTAGTATCCAGATGTTGAGAAAAGAAACACTTGTAGGTAGATTAAATAAACTAAAGCTTCAGTCTATGTCTTTCAGCTGAAAATATGCATGTGATCAGAGTAGCTCAGGAAGAGCTAACGATAATGGTCATGCTCCATGGAATAGCATTCTATAGAGGCAAATCATATCCTCTCAACTGATACTTGAATCTTTTCTCTTCTGGATCCCAGAAGTGATACTTAACAGTTAAATCTTCAGCTTTCAGGAAATGCAGGCACAGCAATAAAATGGATCTTTTTAACATTAAACCACCAGGATTATGTGAAAAACACCCTCCCCCTCTAGTAGTTTACACCAAATTTGTTATCAAGTCAGAGTCTCATTTTTCATATATTCCTGGCACTTCATGGCTGTGCTCAAGTCTGCTAAAGCTGCAGGTTGAAATTCATAAGGTAGTTTTCTTGGGTAAAGAACTTTCTTCAGTACTAAGGGAATGCCTGCCTGCACAGGATGTAGAAGTCTCTTGTCCATGGGCCACAACCACCATTGCATAAAATACTGAACCGAGGAAGTAAGAATCATGACTACTCTCATTTCTCTAAAACATACAAAATATATTTCTTTTACCTTGTCTCCCCCTACATCAACATTGATCAAAGTGCATATTAAAAGCTTGAAGTTGTACTAAACCAATTTTCCTTCTTGAGATGTTCCAATAACACTACTCTTCCAGCTAAACAGAGGCTGGTCAGTAAAAAAATCAGAGTTCTTCTAATGAAGGCTCAAAACACTAGTTTTTAAACTTTTTTTCTTTATGAATCTCTCCCATTGATATAACCACTTAACCATTAACAAAATCTTTTTCTTGAATCTGAATATACCATTAACAAAACCATCAAGTCTGAAAAAATCTGCAGCTTGAGTCTCATAATGGCAACATGACAAGCACAGGGAATCTGAAGCTTTACACCCCCAAATGGTGACTGAGCTTTAAGACATTAGTCTATATTGAGTGCAAGAGTAGATTTATTCAGTGTTCATCCTGATCTTTCTATTGAATACATGAAGGAGAACTGTATTGTGTTTTTTTCCTTTTTTTCCTGAACCTAGAAAGAAGCACCTAATAATCTAACATGATTTCAAACATCTTTTTCAACTGATGAAAGGCTTTAAAACTTGAGCTTCCAATACATTTACCTTCTTACCTAGGAAAATTATAAAAGGCCAAAAACTTTTTGTGGATTAAGGATTAGATGAGTAAACTCAAACGTTCAAGTGTGTCCTTTCACTATTGGAAACTACACAGTCTTCCCACTAAACAAGCAAGATGCTAGGCAAGAACTATAACAGTACAGATAAGGTAAACAGATAAGTGTGACACATCCTTCATATTTTGCAGAAATAGCCCAAACTCACTTCAATACAGACTATAACAACTTGACCAAACATTGTAGAAAATGCTGTGAGAGAACTGTGACAAAACTGTGAGATGTACATAGGAACATTTGCAACTGAAATTAATGTCAGATTAGACCTAAGATAAAAATTCTTACGCTAAGTCTTCTATTAGCACCTGTTTCACCTCACCTTTTTGTGAATGCCTATCATAAAGATGTCCCATATTTTTCAGCTGAAAAGACCTGAATGCAATAGAAAACTGATGCGACGTTTTCCTGTGTTAATTATATACATAAACTTACCTGAAATATTTGCGTGAGGGCCTTTTTTATTTTAGTCCTCATCCTCCTCAGCAAGTTCAGTTTCTTTGTGTACCACCACTCTCGTCACAGACATGTCAGGGTGCTGTTCTTTGGCTTCTTTGATTGCCTGTGCCAGGGCCTGTAAATGTATTTGAAATATGGAACTTAACAAAACCAAAAGGACATTCATTATGGGGCCAGAGAATTGGACAGTACATTTGGAAAATTTGGTTGTAATTTTTCAGAACTGTAAATTCCTGAACTTGAGATCAAAGGTAAAAAACCCACACACCAAACCAACTCCCAAAAAACAAAACCCAAACAGAAGGAAAAAAACCCCAACAACCAAAACCCCCCACCACGTTAAAAAAATTTACCAAGATTTCCAGGAAGTAACAAGTAACTATAAAGTTGTAATATAACTTCCTAGCTCATCTTAGGAGAAAAAAAGTATTTCTATATCCTAGAACTTTTTGAACTTCTGCAAAAGATCTTAAAAATAATGCTGTAACAAGAGTATAAGATAGTATATAAAAACAAGAGTGCCCTTCAGTTTCCTGGACTAACCAGAAAGGTACTTTGGAATGAATACTAAGTACGGTACTGAAACTCTGGAATAAGATCATAACAGAAATTTCTCAGCACAAGAACCCCATTTTTCTCCTTGTACTAGTTTAAGAGAAATTTCTCTAGCTTAATTCAGGGAAGTGTAAATGCAAGTATAACAGAGGCTGGTCAGTACCCTCCCCACTTTAAGAAATTTTATCATCTTAAGAGATGTACCAACATACACAGTTGGATCAGATGACCATCACAGGTACCTTCAAACTGAAATGTAATATTTTATTCTACATCATAGTCAATAACCTAAGAGCACCCTCTGAATCACCACAGGTGAAATAGCACCTGGGACCTTCTCTTTCTTTGCCACATCTTAGTACACATCTTATTTCAGTGAGCTGTATTACTGCTGGAACCTAACATAAGAAAAAACAAGAAGACATAGGAAGGTATTCAGAGGCAACAGTTCAACTGTTCACCTTAGTAACAAATGCAACTAAAACCCCCCAAAATACTAGAAGGAGCAAGAAAAATATAATGCAACAAAAAGGTTTATCTTAACTTAGAAAAGTGACTATTTCCTGAGCTACAGGTATTAAGTGGGAGAAGAAACAGCTAACATTGAAGAGAAATTGAAAACATCAGCATTAGGCACCCTAACTGTTATGTGACACTGAATTTGAAATCCTATTAAGGGAATATGTACAGGACACATGATGTACATTGGTACAATGCTGTTTGTTAGCCATCAAACCATAAACAATGAAAAAACCTTACCTTAAGACTCTAACTGGAAAATTACAACAAATAATACAAACATTTGTATTCTGACATTCCAAACTGAAATATTGTTTTCCTTTTGAAAACTGTTTTAAGTGATATAAGAAGCTAATAGACAAAATAAAAACCATCCAGCATGTATTTTTGGCATTTAAGAAACCCCATAGTGATTTAAGAAAAAGTGGTAGATATTTCTTAAGTCTCTTAAAAGCTACTCACTGCTGTTTTATACTTCAATCACTAAAATTATATTTTGCATTTCTTTTTTATAATTTCATTTTTTACTTAATAATGCACTTATCCCAAATTAAGGAAGGGCTTTGAGAATTGTCTGGTATACTAAAGCTATTCTGTGACCTTTCCAGACATTTGAAGTGCACTGAATGTGTGTCAAGGCAAACAAGAGCCATCCATGCCTGATGCTATGCAGCCCTGTCATTAAATTGTGAGTTTCAAGAAGAGATTCAACTTGTCAAAAGACACTTTCTGGTCACAAATCAAAATGCAAAAATAAATTCCTTGAAACCACTCAATATACTACAATTCATAAGTTAAATTGAACCCTCTTATGCTGGTTTGTGAAGCCTTCATGAAGTTAGAAATGTATTTACCACAAGGTAGGCATTTCTATTTGTATTAATCAATGACTGTTGATTGCCTTTGTTACTGTAGTTTCTTAGATGAAAAAAAAAACCTGAGTAATCATCACTACAAAGACTAGATAATTGACTTTTCTTAATTATTTTCCTGTGTAGTGCTCAAATTCAGCCTTTTTAATTGGGCATGTAGAAGTGATTTAAACCTTAGTTTTGAAGACATCGTAAAATACTGCTTTTGTATTGATGGAGTTAAAAGGTATATATAATTATAGCACATCAACAATTACTTTTGTTACACATAATTCTACATATACTGGCCAAACCCTAATTTTTAAATTTAAGCAGGTAATGTTCTAATGTATTTCAAAGCTTTTAATCAAAATGAGCGTTGCATTCAGATGTTGTTGAAACAATGCAGCAGAGACTCCCATCTGTCCAGATCAGTGTATCAAAAGAAGATTATTTCAGCAATGTTTTTCCTCCCAGTACAAAAGCTGCACTAAACAAATTGGGTCTCCTCCAAAAAGAGTAATCCCTCTAAAAATAGCAAAAGTCCATTCACATGATCTGTGATGCAAATTTACAAATGCTGTTTTTCTTTCACATATATTCAAAATGCTTCTTAATAGCAAAACACAACTGCTTAATAACTGTGTCACAATTAACAGTCTCAGGGTTTTTCTATATTGTTTTATTCAATTTTTCTACCTTTCTCTTACTTCTGATTTCTGAAACATCATCTAGATCTCACCAGACTGCAAATCCCACATTCTAAGTGTTAAGTTTGCATACTCACCTCATCATGGTCAATATCTGCATCTCCAGTAATGACAATGCGCTTCTCAATTCTTGTTTCTGATACTCCACCTTTTACCATCTACATATGTCAGAAAAAAAACCCAGAAAAACATCCCTGTAATTATTCAGTATTTCCACAAAGCACAACTTTATGTTGCAGTGGAGCAAATAGATTTCTGTGTCTGAGTTGCAATTAGTAGTAAATGTGTTCAGTGCTAAATCCTCCTCTCCTTTCAGCTATGCAGTTGGTCACCTTCTAGCAATTGCTAAACTTGATAAAAATCCAGCAAGAGGGAATTTACTCCTGTTACTAGAGCCCATGTTCGGCAAACTTTAATTCCAGGTTCTTCTGCCATATAAATCTGGCAACATGGAAATTCCAGGAATCTTTTCTTTTATTTCAACCCATCTTTCATGAGCCTCTCCATAATAGCTATTATCCTATACCATTAAATACAAAGATGATCTGGTTTTCAGTTCTGTCATTCAAGGACCTTCATCAGATATTTTCATCATATTTCACAATGCTGAACAGTTTTGTGCTTTTTTTCTTCACTCCTCATTCTAATGATTACAATACTTTAGCTTATAAAAAAAAATTCCCACAGAAATTATTTGCCTTTTAAATCAGCCTATGTATGAGAAAAGAATAAACTACTACTTAAAATACACTGACCATACCATGGAAGAGCCAAGATGACTCTGTTAAAAACACCATTAGAATATCAAAACTATTTTGAAAGGTCCCTTTATCAGAAGTGAAATTTTGCAATGCAAAAGAAAAAAATTAGCTTAGAAAATTCAAACAATCTTGTTACTGACTATTTATCAATTCAAAAAAGGTAAGGATCTGCTGCATCATGGTAATTCAAATAATTTTTCAGGAGAAGACAAGACTGAAACAATTTTCTTTAATTCTTCCTTCCAAAAAGCAAGACTATTTGACATCTGAACTTCACAAGAAAATGTACACTTCCTGTCAAAACTATAGTTCAATTCACTGAATAATTTTTTTTTTCCTAAAATGGTGGTGGCTTAATGATTCCAAAAAGTAGCAGGAGTCTGAAAAGGATCTGCTGACTAGTCTTCATAACAAATGTATTTTTAACATATGCATTTTTAATCCTGAGCTTACTTTATTTCACGTGACTCACTATCATTTTGTGCATATGACTTTCAATCTCCAGAATATTTCAATCTTTAGAAAACATATCCAGTGAA
>WEIU01002552.1:412290-440171 GCA_013389925.1 Aegithalos caudatus | reverse complement strand
GCCCTCTGCTGGCCCCGGGCTGGCGGCGGCGAAGGGCCCGCTGGTGCCGGCGCCGAAGCGCTCCTTACTAAACAAAATGGAGGTAATCTCCTCTTCCAGGCTCTAGACGGGTCAGAGAAGGGAAAGGAAAGAATTAGACAGCGGCGGACGGAGCGGCAGCCACCTACAATGGGAGAGGTTTGGCAAGAGAGAGACGTGACAAAGGCAACGGGCTCGGCAGGAGCAGGGGGGCACGGACAGGGGGCACAGCACGGCCGTGCACGCCGGCACCACGCACAACACACCGTGCGAGCAGAACACATCGACATTTACACATCGACATTTACACGGGCTTCCCAAACAGCACAGATTACTTAGCTGGTAACGCCGTATTTACTACTGGGATTTTTAATTTTTTTCCCCTTTTAAAAATCCGTTTTTGACACCTTCTAAAGCCCAGCTGGATCAGAGCTTTAGGGCTGTCAGATATATCTCCTTAGAATACATAACTACAGCGCTGAAATATTAAAGTATTTCTTACTTTTTAAATAATAATTGTCATATACATATATATTTAAAATACTTAAATATCCTAAGCAAATTCATGTAGATTAAAAATCTGTTTTCAAAAAGCCTTTCCCATTTTAGTGGGAAAACTTGTATTTTTCCAATATACATAAAAGGAGACACATTGCTTTAAAGCATAAGTTATGTTCATAACTTTCAAAATTTGCTTAACCATACAGATTTATAGCCCTACAGAAAACAGGGCTATAAATCTGTATGGTTAAGCAAGCTTTGAAAGTTCACGTGGGTACAAGCCTCTGAAAAGGCTACAATTCTTTATTCCAGATTTCATTCCACTAGCTCTGGAAAGAAGTTAGAAGTAAAAGCAGTTAAAATAAAAAGCCAGCAATGTACAAATACGTAACACGGACATAACACACACGTTGACAACATTCCATGAGATACATCTGAGCCTTCCCGAAGGGCACTACAGAGAATCATGCCAGAAGCAGGCGCCAGAGGAAAGCCGAGGTGCATGCACACAACTGCAGCCACGGGGAATCACCGTGTGAGCAGTGATGTAGAGTATGAACTGACACTGTTTACACCATGATACACTACAACATGTATGGCATGCAGAAGAACAGAGAAGGAAAAAGAACCCCTAACTTGTTGTTCTGGGGTTTTTTCCCTACACTAAAATTCAAAGTTTATTCCAATGGCGGGGTAGAAGAGTTAACAGGAATGCAAGTTACTAAATCTGCCTTCATGCAACATTGAATATCCATTAGGTCAATGTGTTCCTTAGCCTGGCTTTCCTTCCCTAGTTTACTCCACCCAAAAAACATTCATCTATTAACAGATTACATCAAAAGGCAAAAATGTTCGTGATCCTCCTTTCATAGTGCTCTGGGTACCTTGTTTTCTGATTGCTCAAAGCAGTAAAAAAAAACCAAAAAACAAACCAAAAAACCAAAACCAAAAAACCAAAGAAAGGCAGGGGAAAACCAAAATCTTTATGTGCTAGGCAGTCAGACTGTACATCTCTCGCTATCCCTGCTCCCCCCCATTTATATATAATTAAAGACAGGCGCATACCACCCATCTTTTAGCATTTTCCCAACCTAAAATTTTAGGGTCTTCCAGTCTTTCAAAACAAAAACCCCAGTCATACAATTCATTTGATTATGTAACCTCTGTTCTCTGGATCATTTAGTAAAAAAGGATTAAATGTACAGATAGAATTAATCAATTTTGTATCAGCCTGTGTTTAAATTCCTGGCAAATTCTTTTGGTACACAGTCATACACTCTAACATGAAATACTCTTTACAAGCTGTGGGGGATGGGTTAAAGAAAAAAAAATAATTGTGGGTATCCATAAAACAGAAATATTTCCCCTATTTGCAACATATATATCAATGTGTCAGTTTTTGTTTAATTAAGTCACAGATGCTGTGCACTTGGCAAGAGTATGGTGGATCTAGAAGTATAGTGACACAAATGAGATGTACCCAAAATAACATTTCTAGGACACAGAAGATTATTCGTAAGCATTTTCACTGAAGCAAAAGAAGAAAAAGAATATTAGCAGTGATATCCCTGCTTTATTCTCATCTATTACTCAGCCATCCTAAAGGACAGGCAAGGATCAACAGGCATCCATCAACAAATAATTCAGGATGGAAACACAGTTCTCCAAACATCGTATTTATATATGTTATATGTGAAATATGACTGCCAGCTTCACATTAACTCATTCGACCAAAAGTGATGTAAAAAAGCAACATCACAATTGATACTCATTATCACTAATCACACTGCTGCTAGTCCCACTGGTTAGTGTGCTTCTCATTGCATAGATGTTATCAGGGACAAAACCTCCCTCTTTTCCTTAATGAAAAGAGAGGTGCAGAAGTGCAGACGTATTCAGAACAGGTTGCTTTTGAAACGAAGCTGCTTACACAGCATTATTGATTTGAATAATGATTACATAGTGAACCCACAAAGCAAAAGTTCTTGTGTGAAGTGTCAAATAACTGCAAGCAATTATTTCCTTAGAATGAAAATACATTTTTCTGTCATCCTAGTCACATCAAATACAGTAATTTTCCAGTGAAAAACTGGATTTCTTTTCAGTGGCCATTCAGAACCTCATAGTTATTTTGATGTTTAAGCAAAACATTGCTGGCATTTGTATATATGTGTATCTATACACATAACACTCACAGAGATCCTGGTTTACAACTCAACATTCTCCTTTCACTATTGCCTTTAAAAAATTATTTTCATGAAGAAAAAAAAAAAAAAAAGGAGGAAAAAAAGAAAGAAGTGCCCAAGCCACCAAGCTAGCCCAAAGCAGATACAGTGAAAAAGCAGCAGGTTTCAGGGCAGCCACCTTATTGGTTTCCTCTGGTTTTGCTCCTGCAATCCATGGCATTGCAATCCATTGTTTCTCCTTCCCAGGCAGTGTTTTCACTTGGAAAATGTGGTCTCCTTTTTTCTATTTGGTTTTCATTTTATAAAACCAGTGTAAATCAACAAGCAATGAGACAGACATAAACTATACATAAACATAAAACCAAATCATCTGGAAATGACAGAACATACTAGATGAGCAAAAAAAAAAAAAACAAAAACCAAACCAAACCACCAACCACCAGATATAAAAATAACTTGCAGGGGCCTCAACTTCAAGAGAAAGAAATCAACACAGAAAATACACACAACCACATAATAACAATTAAGTTACACTTTTACATAAATGTCTCTTTCAACCAAAAATATATTTATAGCTATTAAATTAATCACTGTGTCATGAATGTTTGAAAATATGACCAACATTTGTATCTGTGCATATACCACTGTACATAGAAATATTAAGGTACTATTCAGAAATTTGAGGAATTTCTTGGCAGTAACCACAAATTAACAAAATAAAGAAGTGATGCTTAGTTGCTTTGTTCTCTGTATGCACATACTCACAGTTCAGATTGCTTACAGGTGTTAATGAAATAATGTTCTATTATCAAAAATAATTCTGTATTTAAATAATCAGGTCTGCTCACAGAAAGCTCATCTTTATGTGGACTAAAAGAAAGCCAAAGAATTTAACGGGACAACAGTACATTTAAGGAAGGAAGTGTGGGAACCATGGTGATAGACAAGGACAACACAACAAACTGATTGCTTTAGAAGACTTTTCACTCATCTACTGTATGAAAGAAACAGCTAATAACCCAATAGAACTAAAAGTTTCACAACAGCATGAGGCATCGAGGGTGATATCTGTAGAAAACTGTATTCCATACTGCTGTTTCAAGATTCAGTCAGAAAGAAGAGGTAGAAAGAAGTAGATAAATTCATTTTACGGACTTTTAAAGATTAAAATAGGTAAATTTTAACAACTACATTAAATGTGTCCCAAACTCAACACTGTAAATTAACTGATCACATAAAGTCCTTCTGAAACAAAACATAGACTGTGTGTGTATTTATGCACCAACTGTCTATGAAGAGATAAAGATATAGAAAAGGAAGAAAAAGTTCTACTGTCACTGAAAAATTATCAATCTGTGTAAATCAGAGTGAGATTTAAGATATCCTTAACATACAGGAAAATGCTGCCATCACTTCTGTTCTCTTCTAATTCAGTTGTTCATGTAGAAGAATAAAATTCCACCCACTATTTAAAGTCACGTCCAACAGCAATGGTAAAAAAGTTAATGTATACTTAGTATAAACAAATATCAGACAAATAAAGTGTTAACCTGAAGGACAAACTGCATTTGCTGTATGACAGAGGGTTGTATGGAAAGGCATGCAGACAGGTGTGGGCAGTGACATACCCCTTGTGTCTGTAGGGACAGAGGTGTGATACGCCGCTTTTCCCACTCATTTGGGCGTGGTTCAGGTGTGGATTCCATGAAATTGCGCTTGAGCTCACTAATGCTAGCCTGGTGTTTCAGTAAGTCGTCCTGGGTCTTATCCAGGTCCTAGCAACCCACAACATAAAACAAAGTAGGACAAAACACGACAACAAAAGCAAACTTAACTGGAAAAAAAAAAAAAAAAAAAAAAGAAAAAAAGAAATAGAAGCAACCAAACCAAGAAAAGTGCCTTGTGTCTGAAATGGTGACCTTCTTTTTATTGCCTCAAAATAAAAACCTTTAAGGCTATAAGGGATCAAGATTTTCTGGTTTTGTTTCTGTAGCTAAGGTCTTACTCATACATTGTTTCTTCCATATTTTAAAGCAAAGGAAAATAATGCTGTATGTGGTTATTTAGCAAAGAACTACTCTCATCCAAAACATGACACTACTAGCCCTTTGAAAAAATAATAATTTCCAGGAGCTGTTTGCTTTCATCTAAAATTTGTAAGCACAGAAGCAAATGTTTCAGGATACTGCACAGCTAACATAACTGGAGGTAGCTATAAGAAAGAGTAGTTTAACCCAGTGAGCACAAAAATGCATCTCTCTTGATATTACAAGCTTGATATGATGAATACTTATATCTGTGAGCACAATACTACAAGGTCAAATATACAAGCATCTAACACCTGCTTAGCTTCAGAGGGACAATTCACTGTGCTCTCATGCAGGCTTAAACTTACTGGAGAATCAGATATAAAGACTTAAAACCTGTTACCTGCCAATTCTACTTTTAAGAACCTGACAGCAGGCAGACAAGTTTTTGTGCATGCCAGTACCAAAAAAAGGATCTAAACTGCACCTCCATAGACCAGTGCCAAAGGGGACACCCCAGTGTGAATACCAAATTAGATTTTGTCATGGCCATTGAGGCCAAACTGCAGCACCTTGGATCAAATAACTACAAGGTATTCCTTCACTTTCTACCAGCTACAAGGCAGAGGTAAGGTTCAGGAGCTATGCCAAAATATAACTGCTCTAGTAACCAGATAAAAATACATATGCTTAGCTTTCTTGGGAATTCATTGTCATCTAAATACAATGGCTGGGATTTGTTGGGAAAAGCGGACTTCATCCTGCCTTCACAATTTGTCCTCCCTTCCAGCATTCCAGGTCCCAAGAAAAGCCCATGTTACTTATGCTCACTCTAAAACAAAGGTATTTTTTCAGCAGTATTCAGCTACATTCAAGTTTAAGCCTCGGATCCATTTTTAGAAAAGAACTAAAAGACTGAAGACTGAAATGAAATATTATCAATGAAGACATAATTATTAGGGAAGTTTTGTCAAAAGAATGTAATCAGAAATAATTACGTAGGAAAAGAATCTCTATTTTTTACAAGGATTTTAAATATTTTTTAGCAGAATGTTCTGAAATCTACCATTTAGATTAGGATTTGTGTTGTCAGTGATCACAATGCAAAGATGCTTCACATTAAGTCATTAAAAACCCACAACCCAAACTCATTAGTTTCTAATTTCTTTTCACTTGCATGTTCAGCCCCAGTAAGGATTTGGTGTTGCACATCTATTTCCTAACCTTGTGGATAAGCCATTTTGAACATTTGAACCTCTATCCTTCTGGCTACTCAGTAGGTTTGTATTGTCACAGGACCACTTTTCATCCTGGACTAACAAATGAGACATTAAATATGTCCCCCTAAAGTCTGTATTTCCTGAGTGAAGTAAAACCTTATGCCAGAGGCATTCTATTATACAACTGAAGCCTGTAACAATCCTGTCATTATTTTAAGACCTGTCTTGGCTTGACACAAGGCACATTTCTTGGACTTGATCAAAGCACAGTTATGCAATGCACACTTTCAGTGCTTCAGTAAGTTATACACAAGCAAAGTTTCAATAGTGATCAAAAGCTGCAAAAAGCCATAAAACATTAGTTGGGTTACTGTGATCCACACATCTTATTACTGAACAAAACCAATGATTTCTTTAAAAAACTGTTTTTGTGACAAAGGGAATTATTTATAGCCCCATCTGGATGAATAAAATAAAGACAGCAGTAGGATTTTTTAAAATGACTTTGGTTATTAGTTTAAGTTATTAACCACAAGTTAAATGATACAGATAATAACTACAGACAGTCTCTGATAAAATAATTGAGATTAGCAATCTATATGAAAATTCTTAAAATAAAAATCTCTGCTTCAGTGACAATGCACTAACATAACATAATATTCAAACCCCTTTTCTGTTGCTCATCTGCAATCAAATCAACCTTCAAGAAGAAAAAATTACTTCCACTTGAACAGGAAAAAATAAAACAAATATTTCAGAAGATATCCAAACATTCCTTTGAATATCTGATCCTTGCATCATTTCTCAATGTTCCTAAAACAAGTGTCAGAACCAGAATTAGTTTCCTATACTTCTACTGCTTGCCCCTTACTAAGTCTATTTAATCAGCTAATGTATTTGAGGAAGGTTGATTAAACTGGCAAAAGCTGGAAACTCTACTCAACAGAAGATGCAAACATTGAGATACAATGTACAAAAAGCCATTTAGAATTATAAATTGCACCCATGTGTCTGCTCTATCTAAATAGGGCCATTATTCCCAGTTGCCACCTTGAAAACATTTAGCAAAAATACACAAATTTACATTCAGTGTTCAAGCTGAGGGTTGGTTTGTGGGTATTTTGCATTTGTTTTGCCTTTTTTTTTAAAAACTCAGAAACTAGAATAGTAACATGCAACATATCCAAGCTGGTTTTCCCCATGCACTTCATGCAGTGTGTCCATAACAGCCTGCAGGTGACCTCCCATCCCATGCAGCCTGGCAGCCCGTGAGAATGGAGAGTAAGTTTTGTGTTACATACAAACCTCCAACATTAAATTGCTATGTCTGACATAAATATTTTCCCCGTCTACTCTCAAGGAACTGATCTGTGAAATTGAGCCACATAAACAAAAAACAAAAACAAAACAAAACATAAAGAACATAAAATGGACCAGCAAGTAAATAAAAAAGGACCCTTAACATCAGACAGTTAAATAAAGGAAATAAAATGGTGACGTGAAAAGGCACTATTCAGACAAAACCCACAGAAAATACAGGGTGCTAACAAGGCAGGCAGCCACAGCCAGGTTCAATTGTAAAAGAACAACCAAGCACCTTCTGCTGTGCTTCTTCCTCTTCGTATTCCACCTGCACCAGCGCACGACAAATCACCAAGAAAAGAAGTGTTAACATTGGCTTACAGACTAACACAGAAGCTTTATCTCTTTGTAAATGCTGCAAAGTGTGCTGGATTTTACAGACCTTTACTTTTTCGGCCCCAGATGTCGAAATTAAGCGACTTGGGTCTTCTTGCACCTACATTGTTGTAGAATGGCTGAAGTAATTTTTGGCATAAGTGGCATGAAAAATGGAAGTTTCACACTGTGTTCCCTTTCTTGCTGCACTTTTTATTGTTTATCAGGTGAAAATTTAAGAATGAGTAACAAAGAAAAATGATATGCATAGTTTCTATGGTAAGCGACTTAAATTCTGCAACAAATTGATGGGAAAATGGAATCTAATCCAGCAGTTCTTTTGGGAAAAGAGTTTGGGGTTCAAGTCAAACACTTAAACACTGTATTTGCAAACTTTAAGAACAGGAACGAACTTAAATTTTAGGAATGTTGTTGTGTTGGGATGAACTATTTACACACCCACCCCTTGTTAAGTGAATGTATTTATTCTTAAGCTGCAATTCATTCTGTTGGCACTTTTCTGTAGCTAGTCTTCATATCTGATCTCCAAGTATTCTGAATGCCTTAAGGAACAGCATTCCTGAAAAAGTGAACCACTTCCTAGTTGTCTTTCCACAAGTACAAATATCAACTGGTAATCTTGGGAAAAGAAGCATTTACAAGTCAACACTGTGCAAGTCCATAAATTTGAAGATGGATTTTTACTGCTTATACTGTTCCATTTTGGATTCTGTATGAAAGATGTGGTAAATATAACATCTTTATTAATTTCTGACTTATCTGGGGTTCTATTTTCCATAACTATGCTACAAATTATTGATTGAATTAGGTTACAGAAAAAATGAGAAAATCTTAAAGTCATGTTTTTCATTATTTTATACTTAGACTGGTATTATAATGACATTGTGTCATATTTAGCATGTCTTTAATATGTATATTGGTTTAGCAAACCTTGTTAAATGTAACATTAAACAGATCCTCCTCCATTTTGATTCTATAATAATTGGTTTAATATTTTCTTTGAGGACCAAGATAGAAGACCTTTTCCTAGTGGTATTGCTGTAACATGTGCAGCAGACATAAGGAAAGGAGGCAGTTTGTCAGCCACTCCAGATGATCAGAGCAACATACTGGTGTGACTGAGGCTTGTATAAATTTTAGCAGTGTATTCCAAAGAATGCTCAGACTTCAGTGATACAGTCTGATACATAACCTGCAATCCCAGCTATGAATGAAATCAGTCTCAACTGCTGCTAGAGATTAATCAAAGCATGTAAAAAAGAAAAAGTGCCTTGGACAGACTCAGCTTTGCACACACCCTTGTAGAGCTGCAACATCTGAAATCTGTAATAACAAAACACTGATTTTAAATTATTTGCAGTTTCCTGAATTCAGCTTTTAGGAATTTCATTTTTCAGATCTAAACAAAACTTCAGAGATGTGCATTCCAGTAAATGCATGCAGGAGACAGGCATTTTAAAACCAATTGACAGTGCAAATAGAACTTGCAAATAGTATCAAATAGCCTATTATTACACAGAGCACTTTCATTATTCAGATTTTTGTGCTTGTTAGCATTTTGAACTACAATGCAAGTCCACCTGCAGATCAGTATCTGCAGAATTCAATGAGATTATGCATGCTGTAGGAAATTAGGCAGAAAAACCATGAGCTATCTATTGACTAAAAAAATGCCACAATGGCAATTTTTCACAAATGAGAAATGCTAAAAAGATACACATGTGCATTTGTGTATTTACAGGCATGTACACCTCTAAACTAGGAAGTGTGCAAAACTGAGCAAGCCTCATGAGAGAAAGCGTAAATGCAATGTGCAAGTGTCAACATTTAAGCAGCAAAATTACACACCTCCTCTTCCTCTGCTTTGTCATTCAGGTCATTGCCATTAGAGCTACTAAAGGAAGTCACCTTAGGCTCCAGGTAGCAGAGAGACAGAGCGAGAGGAAGGGAAAATGTGAGTGAAAAAGGAATAGACTGGAAAGCAGACAGAAGCAGGACAAAGACAAGGAGAAAAGAGGGGATGAAAGAAGGAGAGGTAATAGGAATATAGTGCTGAAGGCCAGGTGGGAGGAAAGAAATGCAAACATCAGGAAGGCTAGGAAAAGTAATATAGCCATCCTCATCAAGCAGCGAACGAAAACTAAAAGAAAGGCATCTGAAGAAGCTGAATGAGACGCACAACTCAGTGCTTTTGTAGTCATTTGTATGGATTCTTCCCTCAACAGCAGGGGAGCCTCGACTAGCTAGGGGTCTCATAGATTCAAAGGTATTAATTGGTGAAGCTGTTCTGGTTTTATTATGATCTGATGTTTGTTCCATGGAATTGCACTCTGAAATGTCTGGAATGGTAAGGAGGGGCTCTTCAAAGGGATCTTCCTCTGAAATATCTGAGAGCATGTCGATCTCGGGGACAGGTGACAAATCTGTGAGATGGGATGGCACAGAATGGATGGGCAGTGATGACGGGTGTATGTGAGTGAGCTGAAGAAAAAAATTCTGTGCACAGTGGAAAATGAAAGCACAACAAAAATGCAAGTTTGAAGGCACATGAAGAGGGGAAAAAAGAGAAATTATTAGTTAGTGAAAACTTTTACTTAGAAGAAGGGATAGCTTTACTAACACAATAGAAATAAAAATTAAAATCCCGCTGTGTTTTACCAACAGCCAACTTGTTTACTTCTGTGGATTATGAAAGTAACCCACTACAAATGTTTTGTTCTCAGGCTGTAAAGAACTGTGCACTTTTGAACTGTAATAGTCACTTAAAACAGATGGAAGCAGACAGACATTCAAAGCTTTGGCAGAAAGGTCAGAGGACAGTGCAGTACACGAAAGACAAGCTGGCACTTCTTGGGTTTGTAACTGTTTTCTCTAAGACTTAAAGAGAAGCAAAAAGGAAAAGATGCATCTGCACTAGGGGAAAGAAATAAAAGCTGTTCACAGAATAAGCATGTGTAACAAAACCCTACTGAACAGCTTCCTGGAACAATTTCCTGAAATACTGCCTCCCCCTCCACCACTGTCTTAGTTAAAATATTAAAGATACTTTGAAAACAAGGGAGAATCACCATTTTACCAAGCCCAAAGGCAAAACATAGTAATTTATTTTACCATTTTTCCTCCCATAAAGAAACTGTGCCTTTTTTCTCATCTATTTCAAAATTATTTCTACTTGCCAAAAAACAAAAAAAAATGTAGCTGTGGTATTTGTTCTCTTCCTACACTTGAACGCAGTGGGAACGTATGAACTGCACAGAGAAACTCAGCAGTCTCACTAAGAATAAAATGGGTAGCTAACTTGCAAAAATGTTTGAGGACAAAGTTATTCTTTAAATATTAAACTAAGTTCTGGAGAATTGCTGAAATAGAAATGATCTCCAAGAGAGAAAGAGCTGCAAATTTTACCTGGCACTTTGGGAAGAAATTTTTACATCAAATCATACAAAATATAAATTACATTTTTTGACCTATTCCCTCAGTAGATCAAAAAAAACAAGACAAGCAAACATTTGCAACAGGAACAGATCACAGTACTTAATTTTTCACAGAAATCTATACCTTAGTCAACATACAGGTTTTTAAAGGATATTTCTGCAATGGCTACTAAAACAAAATTGTTACCTATGATAATTAAACTCAATCATAATATACCCAACTTTGTAGAGTGTACACAACCATGGTATATTAACATTTTTATTCAAGTCTAAACAAACTAAGCAAGTGGATAAAACATTTTTCCTTTGAAACTTTTTTTCCAGAACTCATGAAAGCTTATTGAGCATTGAAATTAGATTTATAGCAATAAAAGAAACTCCAGGTCAGTGCCATTTAGAAGTTTGTACTTACTTTTGCTTACACACACTTACATGAAGTTAAACACACAGAAAGCACTTGACAATTTTCCTTTAATATTTTAATATATTATTCTGTATGATACTCAGAACTGATAGGCATTAAATAACCACACATGGACACACATATCACATGAATAAATAATTTTGGTGTGAAAGTCAGACATACCTTTCCATCCTGAGTCAATTCTAATTGTGGAGTTTTGAGTGGACTTTCATCTTCTTCTCTGCCACCTTCTTTTAACTTGGCCTGACCAGCAGCTTCAAGATCAATGATTTTATCTCCAGCAGCCTGCCCTCCAGTAGCAGAGAAGTCTCTCAGAAGACTTTGGTCTGAAATACCCATGGGAGCTATTAGAGAACAAAATAATTTTGGTTAATTTGGATAAGCTGAAACATTTTGGTTTTAAATCGTCTTAGGAAAAGCACTTCATGATTATATCAGCAATGATCAATACAGGCTAGTTATTGAGTGATACAGTATTTTTCAGCTTCTTGGCTTTACAAAAAGTCTGTGGTGCCCATTGCACTGGTATGAACAGCAATGTCCCCAGTCATAAAATCTGCATTTATTATATATGGAAAAGATCCTCACAGTATCAGACAAGTATTTATCAACTTCTTGATTAGATTTGGAAGATAAATTGAATATATTGTTCTTTTGGGTGTGTAAATCACCATTAAAAAAAGAGAGATAAATATGAAAGTATTTTTGGAAATTCACTATTTGAGAGGACTACTTTAATGCAATCTAGAAATAGCTATGCATATAATAGTCACATAATTTTCACTGGAACCTTAGCAAAACTGCACAAACAGCTCAGTGAAAGTAAGAACTTTCCTCCCTATATGCTTCCAAAAAATGGAAGGGCATTAATACAAAGCATGTATACTTGAATATAGTCAGGCACAAGAGAGTGAAAGGCCTTAAATTATCTTCCTCTTATTTGGCTCAGCATAACAGGATTAATGAGCAGGATGGCTCCTTTTTAAAATCATGATGACTGTCTTAGTCAAAGTAGTCATCATGAAATAGAGAATTCATTAAATGAAGGAGTTTTAACAAATGCAGAAAGTTGAGAGGAAGAGGTGTTACCTTTGAGAGATATCCTCTTCTGAAAAATTTAAGCTTCATTCCAGAGACTCCTTCAAGATGCTAAGAAGCCAAGCCCAGCTAATGGGAAATGTGGCATTTGGGACAGAAGGCTTTTGGGGAGCCTCTATAAGCTCTGCAACTTAAACTTCTGATCCTTTTGTGGGTGGCAAATAGAGCATTTCTCATGTATACATCATGCAAGTTCCACTAGTAGGTTTTGGTAAGTCAGAGTAACTTAGGTTGGGAGGAACATGCAGAGGTCATCTAGTCTAAACCCATGCTCAGAGAAGGTCAAATTAGACCAGGTTGTTCAAAAACTCGTGTTTTAAGTACCTCCAAGGTCTTTTCAAACAAAAAAAAAGTTGTTATTTGTAACTGAAATTTGCTTTGTCTCAAATTGCAGGGACATCCCATTGTCCTATCACCAGGCACCTCTGAGAAACTGGCTCTTTTTTCCTATAGGTTCCCTGTCAGTAGCTGTAGACAGAAATACCTCATGACAGCCTTCTCCTTTTAAAGCTGAAGGACCACAGTTCCCTCAGCCTCTCCTGATATATCACAGGGCCCAGCCCTCTGGCTAGCTTGGTGATCCTTACTTGGCTCTGCCCATCTAATACTGTGGAGCCCAAGGATGAACACAGTATTTCAGGCATGGTCTCAAAGGGCTGAATAGAGAGGAACAATAATTTCTTCTGATGTGCCAGCTACACTTTTGCTAATACAGCCAGCATACTTTGTTGTAAGGGCACTCTCATGTTCAACCTATTCCACAGGAGTCTCCAGACCCTTTTGTACAAAGCTGTTTTCAGAATAATGCTTCATCATACTCAAAATTTTTGACCCTGATGTTTCTGAAAGAGTGAAAGTTAGGGCCTGAACACACATGCCTGCATGCCTGTATTCTGTAGATGATGTACAAGGGATGCCAGAGAGGCTTCACTATACAACACTGATGTGGTGATGGGTTTTTTGGTTGCCACAAGAAGTCATCACATGCTATACTGGTGCAAACACTTTTGCCTCATATTCTTGAGTTCTCAGAAGGTAAGACTTGGTAGGTTTTCCAAGAAAGTGTCACAGTTTGGTCATTTGTTATAGTACAGAGAATGAATATTCACAGAAGTAAAACTCTTCTAAGCAAAGAATTTTTTTAAAAAATAAGATAAAGTTGACAGCTCAGTTGTAGCTAAACTCACATCTCTGTCATGGTTCACTTTTATTCCAGTGAAGTTATGCATCCCTGAATCTAAGTCAAGCTTCATGTTATTTTACTGAAGTGTTTTTCTATTATATATTATTGCAGAAGTGATTTTGAGTAAGATATGTGCTTTTACATCTCGCACATATAGTGCTGCTATACTTGCCTTTGGAAAAAATGCCTGTTTCCAGTAAAGGAAACCAGAATGTATTTCTGCTCAAAAAAATCAAATACTAGTAAATGACAAACCTTTAGTTATTCAAAATCAACATTAAAAATTTAGCTAAATACTGAAGTAGTGAATAAGAATACTAGGATAGCAATATACTGAACAAAATGATGGAAAACTCTAAGAAACAACTGATTCAGCCTTTTCTGTTTAGAGATGCTCAGGCCAACCTGGATCCCAAAAGATGCCACTGAGCAAACAATTTTATTAAGAGCCTATAGTGTCTGTCTGCCTATGCCTTAAAAAGGTATGAGTAGTGTACACAGATGCTACATACCCAATATAGAGAACTCCATATATTCAAAGCAGTGCCATAACCATTTAGGCAGTGACTGAACTTAATGAAACCCCAAAACTGACAAGTACCTAAAGTGTCTTTAGAAACTGAAATTCATAAACCTGCCAAATGACCTTCTGGCCATCCGTAATGTTAACATTTCCAAATGCTGGTCAGGTCAGAGTGACAACACATATGTAATCACAACACTGCAAGAACAAGTCAGAGCTCATACCTCCATCAAGGCTCCTGGAAACACGTTTGCTGGAAGTGCGCTCGAAGTAGGGAGCTGGTCTGTCTATCAGGTTGCTGGCCTGTCGCGTCTGCGCCTGCGTGCGGCCGCTGTAGCGGAACTTGGAACCCAAGGTCAGAAACTTCGCTTTTGGAGGCTGCTCTGGTGACACAAGTCTAAAAGGGAAATACAAGGAAAGTCAGTTTAAAAGGCTTTATTTTAAGTATTTAATGAGGTAATTTGAAGCTGCTTATTTTACTTCGACATCCGTTCACAGTGCATAATTTGTGCTCTCCGAGAATTCTACTGTAAGCTCTTCCAAGACCTTTAAAACAATGCATGTAATTTATTGTTTGCAGTTGGAGTCAAAGTGATGCTGATAACCATCACATTTTTCCATAGTATGACTAAGCAACTGGGACTCTTATCATCTTTTGGTGCTATCTTGGTTAAATTTTATTTTTTTGTAAAAAGATGAAGCCATTATAGGTCATGTAGAATACCTCTCAGATCTCTCCTTACAATGTTACTTATAGTAAAAGCTATACATTCCTCTTCCATTGCCTTTCCTATGTTCTGAGGTACCAACACAGCACCTGCTCTTCCTCAAAGTTAGGGAATGGTATCTCAAAGCTGTATGGGAGGGAGTATCAAGAGAAAATAGATTGAGAAAACTGGAAAGCTGTTACCCAACAGCAACAAGTTTAACAGACTCCAGTTTCTTTACAATGTAATTTATAAAATTATATAGGTTAATGTTCGCTGGATATAAGGAGTGGTGGGAAGAAGCACACTGTGAAAAGGGTGAGAAATGTATGTGTACTGTTAATGCTGGGTATGTGTGTTTGTACCATAAGTGTTGGAGTCTTTGTCAGAAAGTCCAGAATGGGCTACCCAAGGAGGTGGTGGAGTCACTGTCCCTGGAGGTGTTTAGAAGAAGACCACATGGGGCACTTAGCACCATGATTTAGTTGATAAGGATGATGTTAGGTCATAGGTTGGACTTGATGATCTCCAAGGTCTTTTTCAACCTAGTTGATTCTGTGATTCTGTACCACCATCACATAGAATCTGAAGACAGGCATCCCTGAATTTCTTTCAGTATGAGGAACTGAAGTCCATATTCATCTAACCTCTATTGCTTGTACTTTTTTTTTGAAATCTGAGCATCAAGTGCAACACGGAGGGTCCTGCCATTCTTGCTGATAAGGCAAACAGTTATCACTGCAAGAACTCTTCCCAGTCCCTGCTTCTCTGGAAAGGCCTTTGAAGTTGTTTCCTGGATCAGTGTAATGCTGCAAATACATGTTTACCCATCATGGCCTACTCTCTCTCTGTATAAAACTATCAGATTATTGCAGACAAAGGTTCTTGATTTGAGAATTTGCAAAGAATGAGCAGCTCATTGAACATCAACTTCTTTCAAGCAGAACCAGCAATTCATGTGCCATTTTTACCGAGGTTGGCACAGATGGGCAAGTGAGACTTCAAACTGTGTTGACTTTGTTCTCTTCTGAAACATTTGCACAGAAGTATTTGTGTCAGCGGAATCTGATCCAACATATGTTAAGGCAGTATCCAGTACTGGGTTCTGAAGACTACAACAGTCATTCTAAATGTGTTTCAGCAAAATTGAAGAATTTTCAGATACCCAGCAAACAGTAGTTTAGCTAGTGTGGTGACCTGACCCTGGCTGCATACCAGGGCCCCACCAAAGACATTCCCCTTTCTCAGATGGACAAAAGAGAGAGACAGATGTAACAACCAGTTTATGGGTGAGATGGGGACAAGGAGACATCATTGATTAATTGCCCTCATGAGCAAAACAGACTAGACTTGGGAACAAATTAATTTCCTATCAATCAGAGTAGAGAATGAGAAGTAAACCTAAATCTTAAAAAAAAGCACCTTCCCCCCTTTTGCTTAAGAGGGGATGTTTATTGGGGCACTAGCAAGAAGCAAACAATTCCCCATGTCTAAGATGCATATACATGCACCTGAATCTTAATCTGTTCCAACATTTGTAAGGAAAACAATGCAAGACAAACTAATCCACCCTTCTGCACTAA
This sequence comes from Aegithalos caudatus, assembly GCA_013389925.1. Lineage (NCBI taxonomy): Eukaryota > Metazoa > Chordata > Aves > Passeriformes > Aegithalidae > Aegithalos > Aegithalos caudatus. Next base: position 423,569 of record WEIU01002552.1, on the reverse strand, counting down.
GGCCACTTATGAACTTAAGGCTTCACTTTCATTGCTTCTATAAAAAAGTCTTTCTCCCCATTATTCCCACCAGGGAGTGCATTATATACTAAGAGGAAGAAGGCTAAAAGGGTTTTTCCAAAGTTCCTTCAGTTCTTGATTTTCCAGTCTTGGCAAGGTTGCAGCATTAACTGCCATTTTTATCTTCCACCCTGCTGAGATAAACTTTTAATCTTTTAATGTGGAAAAAAAAAGAGAACTAATTACTTCCTGATTAAGGTCATTTGAATGGATTTTTGTATTACAGGCTTAATTACGTAAAATAACTGAAAACTATGCTTTAAGACATTCCAAGGAGATGCTGAAAAAAGTCATTAAAATATCAAGTAAAACATCATAAAGAGGAAATATAAGCACATTTCTGCAGTCACTGGTTAAGATCCAGAGTTGCCAACCAAGCTTATTTCAAAATTTTTATGTAGATATATGGTCTGACTGTATTGTTGCTCTTTGAAAATGCTACTGGAATACTCTAAGTTTGAGCTGATGACAAGTGAATACAATGCCCTTTGGTAGTTATTTTCAATACAGTTCATTACAATGTTTATAAATAACTTCTTACACTGGTGAATTTCCTATACGTTGTAAGAAAATGGATCTTGATGTGATTATTTGAGACAAACTGAAACATTACATAAGAACACAAGGAATCATACCCTTTTATATAGGGCAAGCTAAGAGATTTGGAAGCTAAAAATATGCATCTAAACTGTATACAATTTACTGCGGCATTCTACACAAGCTTTACACGTACTCTGAATGAGCTACAGTCTCTTGGACTGTAGCAATTGCTTTCTGCTTTTTATCTTTGCAGGAAAATAGAGCTGGCTTTATTTTACTGTTTTTAAATCAGGATGAGAGGTTCTAAGGATTTTCTCTCTGATGACATCAGTGGAATATATGGATTTACAGAATGGTTCAAGTATTTGTTACATAATTCTTGTTACAATGTCATTCCTGGTTAGGAAAAGCCACTTCTGATTGGAATAAAATCCATTTTTTTTTTATGTCCGAATTTCTGTAGTAAGATTATTTCATACCCATTAATGCTTCTGGAAAGCTTTCAGACTTGCAAATGGTAGTTGTCAGTTTAGGATTTTTGTTGTCCATAAGATTTGCTTTTTCCTTATCCAGGTCTATTTTATGACTATAAAACTAGGAAATACATCTTACCAGCAAAACAAATCACTGCATAAGTTATTTGAAGAGTATTAAAAAAAACCCCTTTTCACTGTGAACAGAACTGCATGCTATTTTTGGTAATAGACACCACCAGTCAAAGCACACTTCAAAATTTCAAGAAGAATAGAATGCTGGACTGTGTTACTAAATTAATCCCATCAACATGAAAAAAAAAAAATCTCTGATCAAGATGTAAAAAAGAAGTGCTTCCAAATTAAGCATTTGGAGATTGATTTATGCTGAGATTTGGTAATCTCAGCATAAGATCTACCTTGGCACTCAAGAACATGGTACATTCAATGAAAATCTGAATACTGAAAACCATCCAATGAGACAGTTCCAGTAATCATCTACTTAGACCTCCTGGTTCCCAAATTCTCTGAAGTTCTGTCTAGCAAGTATATTCAGCATCAGGATTGCATCTACTTTAAACCCAACTGTTTTTTTTTTAAACAAACAGGCTATTAAAGGAGAAAGCTTACCATTTACACACCCTAGGTACTATGAAGAAAAAACCTCTGATTCAATGCCTAGACAATTCACAGAAGATTCAACCTAAATCTATGACTCCTAGGCTGCAGCCTAGTTCATAAATAAGGAGAAACTCAGCTAGAAGCATTTACATACCTGCTTAATATTTACACTGAGCAGAATATTCAAATTAATTGAATTAAGACTACTGTCAAGCCCCAAGAGCTTCTTGTAATGATGTATAAAGGCTTTCTAGGTGGTCATTCCGAAAACTCAGTCTCTCAGGAAATCTTACCACCAATCACAGAATGTGTCAGGTTGGATGGGACCACAGTGAGTATCTGATCCAACCTCCATGCTCAAGCAGGGTCATTCCAGAGCACATGGCACAGGACTGAGGCCACACAGTTCTTGCATACCTCCAGTGCTCTATGACCACCTGTTTATTTCCATCCTCTTAGCACTCAAAGTTTTGATAAAGCAGTTAATTGTACTTAAGACTTTAGGAATTGGTGATTTGGGGTCAATTATTGTCAAGGTATCTTCTGTCTAAAGGTGATACTGCATGGGGCATAAAAGGGGGAAATCTTTACTTTCCTCCTACCCTTTAAAAGAAAGATACAAGAGTACCTTGCAAAGTCGGGGAAGGAGAGAATTACCATTTACCTGAAGAAAGTATGGTGCTCCACACAAACCTTCCATAACCTTTTAGCAGCCCGATGGTTTGGCAGTTTGAACCCAATAGTGCTCTCAAACTGTTCCAGCTGGAAGGAATCCACAAATAAATTAACCCATTTCCTTAAGCTGGCTATTAATTAATAGGTAGAGTTAATATAGCTCTATTACTGTATCAAGTTGTAATACTCCAGCCACAAGATTTCATGATATTTTTTTAAACATGTTTTAAAAAATATCAGACTTTCCAGCTTTTAAAAGAATTATACTTGATGGGCTATGCCATGATGGATAAATTGCATGAAGCAATTGTACTGCAGGTTGTGCTTTGCACTTTGCTAGGATTTAATAAAAGTCTGAAATCCATATGGCATTGTTAAACTTATATACACTGTATCACAATATACTACTTTCTTAGCAAAAAAATTCATCTATGCACAGCATCAGTGAATGCAAGAACAAAACACCTGCATTAGAAAACTTACATGACCCCAGTGTTAGTATTGTAGAATTGGTGTTTGGATGTCTCTTTTATTTTATTTATTCACACAATAAAAGCCACCTTAAACATTTTACAGTATAATCTAAAAAAGCATTACAGCCTTTGACACTTTGGGGGTTTTGTTAAATTTGCCTATACAGAGGGTTCAACATGTAAACATGCACACAGCCCTTCAGCAACTCCCAGAAACTTTTAGCAGTAACTGAAGAGAAAGTTGAATCACTACTTCCATGGCAGCTAACGAAGTTATTCTACAGGACAACTCAAGCCTTTAATTACAGCCACAAACTTAATGTGCTGATATTTAGTGAACAATTATACCCGAAGAAGAGGAGCAGCTGGCTCTCTCCTGGGACTGCAAGTTTGCACAGTCGGAATACGGCCCATGGAACTAGCTTTTTGTGTAAAAAAAAAAATCAATAAAATAAAAAGACACCTTCTATTAAAAAAAAAAAAAAAAGAAAATAGATTTTCTTCCTGGTTTGCCTTTACTAATCAAGACAAGTGTTTAATACAATCATTAGAAGCTGAAGAGGAAAAAGCGCTCTTAAGTTCTACTTGAATATATCATAAGCCTATGGGGACAACTGTGGAAAACATGAGACTGTTTTTCTTGCTGCTGGACAGAAATGATCTCACAAAAGAAACAAGACTGAAAGGTGCTGCTTACTTCTGCTGGTCTGACTTTGATGTAGAAATTACTTCGCTTGTAGGAAATCTTCAAAATTTTTGGCCAAGCGAAGCGGTTGATCCGGAGTCTGTCTTTGTAAATCAGCAGACCATTAGCACATACACCCAGCATAATATCCACACCTTCAGAATCCTGCCAGGTATGAGACAATTCCATAAAAAGCCTTCAATAACATTCCAAACAAGTAATTATTGCTGACATACCTTGAGGGAATATTGTAACTGGGACATGTTTCATATTCAAACCTGACTCTGACAATGAGATTCTTAAATGAGAAATAGCTAAGTATATTCATTTATAGGAAAGACTTTGGACTCTAAGTAATGGTTTTGGCATTCATATGCCACAGTTCTGGGAAATTCTTCAATATTCTGGTAATAGGGACTAAGTTAACAACTTAAAAGCAGGAAAGGTATGGCCAGTGTGTCTGCAAGCAATAATTTCAACAAATATTGAAAGAAGAAAAATGAAAACCAGGCCTGTCCCATTTGAAGCAGTCAGAGCAGGTCTGAACCAGCTGGTGATCAAGGTGATCTTTACAGCCACATACTATTCCAGTAAAGATAAAGGAGGTAATGGATAGGTTTCTCAGCATTCTCTTTCACTGATAGCATTTGATGCAAATTTTACAGGCTATAAAACTAATCACTTACTGATACATTACACAGTACAGCAGTGTCTCATATCCTCCCCAACAACAGATCAACACCGTCATTACTGTTTCACTGGCAGAACTAACAAAACAAAATCTCACAATGTTTGTCCATTACTGGAAAGTCTTGGTTTTCTTTTTCAAATGCAAGAGTGATATTCTTACAATACCTTGAATTTCCTAATGATTTGAGATTCTGGATTTATGAGAGAGAGTGGGAGGAGGTTATTAGTTTGTCTTTTGGGGTTTAACTAAAAAAAATTAAAAATTCACACTTGAAATGAAAATTTGATTTGACCTACCCTGGGAAGTGGAAAAAGCACCAAAATCCTCCCCCAGGACTTCCCCCCATATTCTTTTAACTCTCATGGTACTATGAAAACAATTACATGTTGCTTTAGGCTTTACTTTATTGGCCCTGCATCTCCTTGGCATAGAAAATATGACATTTTTAATATATTTATCTGCTCTTATGAGTGAAATATTATTTCCAAGCAGCACATGTCTATGCACTAAATAAACTCGTATGTAAATTCTACTGACACTGGAGTTGTAAACTGAGAAATTATTGTAACCAAGAGATAAAGGCTTACAGCCAAAAAATTAAGCATAAAACATTTTAATAAAATAATCTATATATACAATATTTTCTTTAATACTTAGTATGTCTATCCTAAAACAAAACCAAACAAACCCAATCCACAATACCTTTGCATGATGTAAATCCACTCCATACATGGAGAGTCTCTTAGCATTTTCTAGGAACTGGGAATCCGCCTGTGCTGGAGTCAAGCCCCTAAAATCATTGAATAAGCCTTGAGTTTATTGGCAAAAACCTGAGTGCAATCCTGGAATTCAGACTGATACAAAAACCTGAGTTTATAAAGTATCAATAACATCTTTGCTTTACAGGAAAAGTGTTCTTTCACAGCATATTATTTTACTTGAGTACAGATTTCCACCTTCACGCTTTAAAGCTATCTGTATGTTGCTTGAACTAATTCATATAAAAGTACTTTTTACTGAAAGTCCTCTACCAAGACCTTAGTGCAATTACTATTTTCAAACTCAACTTTCTAAACACACCAAAGTAAGAGCTTTTAGTTACATAACAAATGATTTCCAAAGTTACAGGAAGTTTACCTCACCAGTTTTACACATACTCTTAAGAGAATTGACATAAATGTGACAAAGCCCATCCCAATCTATCTGACATACCTGTGTGTTTTGTGTAGCTCAGCCACTTTCTCTTCCATTTCTTGGGTCTGATTGGGTGCAAACTGGAATTCACTGATATAATCGCTGCGATGCTCCTCTGGGTCATGATCACCCAGCTCAGCCTGCAGGGTATATGAACCAAGGAGGGCGTGAGTCACAAAAGAACAGGGCAGTCGGCCAGATGCTATATCCTGGCGAAGCTGTAGGCACAAGAAATACCTGCAAGACAAAGGAGAAAAAGCAACCAAAGAGAAAGAAGAACAAAGAAATGGTTACCTCTGGCAGATAATGAGAAATGTGGCAGAATTCATCAGGATGCTGTAATTGGGTAAGTGTGTTTTCAAGCAAGCATTGATAATGATCTTCTATTATTTGAGCATTGTTATCATGCAGTAAATTTCAGTTGATTTTTAAGAGTCAATATTACTTTCATAGAAAATGTGAAAACCAAGAAAAATTCTGATTTCAAATATAAACAAAAACTGACTTAGGAACTAGTTCAGTTCACATTGTAGCCTGTAGGTATCTATGGTTTAAAAATATAAGCTATGCATATTAAGCTATGCATATCTCTGACATTTCCCTTTGGCTTTGGAACTCTAACTTTTATATCCCTTGCAGTTCACAAGCTAATCATGTCATGTAATGCACAAAAGAAATCCAGTTTACTACTGAAAGCATAATTACCTTTCTTAAACCATTAGAATTTAATCTTTCAGGTACTTTATACAGCCTTCTACCAAATTTAACAAATTAAACATAAGCAGATATCCTACCTTAGCAGAGATTTTTTTTTAAATATGAGTTAAAAAAAAGTCTTACTAGTGAAACTTGGATTGAAGATATAATAAAAAATGTTTTTATGAGTTGAATATGCAATTGAAAAATAACCAATTCACTGAAAATTTTCAAAGAAAACACACTCAACTTCTTGTGAATACACTCTGTACTAAATGTTTTTATGATGCTACAAATCACTACCTGTAGCAATATATTAGATGCACACTTGCATAGCTATCTTATTTTGTGCAGAAGACTGATCCAATGCAACATGTAGTAGTAACACGTGTCCTGCCTCAGCAGAGTCAGCTAACTCCAAACCAAAGAATTTAGGTTTCCTGTAACTCGTGAGAAAAATGAATCAGTTCCTTGCACTCTACTCCCAGTTATAGCCTTGCAATGCTATTTTTAGGTGCTTAGTATCCACTGCATTCCAAGTATTTTCTATGTAAGAAGTTTGGAAGATAATTATTTTCAGGTTTTATTATGTTTTATGGCTTTATTTAAAGCATATGTGTAAAGGCACATTTTCATTAATCTAATCGAGATTATTACTGAAGTATCTTGGATCCTTTGAGCTTTGCTCAAAACCCCCATGCCCTCATTTGTTTCATAATAAAGCAGCAGTCTGAGAATAAACCACCAGCTTCTTTCACATTGTATCACTCATACCTTACCTGCCGCCCAAACCATATCCCCACTTATCATGAAATTCTTCTTGCTCAGCTCAGGTTTCTTCCAGAAGTATTCATTCAATTGCATGTTCAACTCATAAAAACATTTTTGATTTTATCTTCAATCTAAGTTTCACTAGTAAGACTTTTTTTTCACTTTTCAACCTTGTTCCAAAAAGCAGTTGATATATGTTAGAACTTCTATAGTGGTAAGTACCCAGAAACTGAAGAAGAAGTTCTATGTGGCTTATAAATTAGACTAACAGTAATTTAAAGTTTAAAATTAAGACCTGCACATACCTAGTGATGTCTTCAGTCAACTGTGATGGATCAGGGGGATAAAACTTCACATTAAAGGTGAATATCCAAGGTAAACCTAAACATGGGAAATATCTGATTGTTAATCTCAAATAAGTCCAAGTAAGCAAAGAAAAAGCTTCACTGAAAAATATTGGAAAGTAGAATAAATCTAATCACTGAAATATCGAAGGAAGTTCTTTTCTGTTTTTTTACTGTACATCAAGAAGCACAGATTATTTTCATTAGCAGGTAGAGACCCACAGACATAATCAAAGATTAGCATGTTAAAAATTATTTTAAAATAATGTTTTACATTAAGTTATACAAATATCAGAAGACATTTTTAATTTCAAAATGACCATAATATACTAACAATTTTAAGATATTTTGTGTTCAAAGGCACTTGCATTGAATTTGTGTTTATTTCCCACTGCTCCAAGGCTAACAGTCTCCTCCTGTCTAAACTTAGTTTGAGAGACTGTACAGTAAACTGTGAACATGAGACATCAAAATAAGCTCTGTGTTGTTGTATATAATAGAAAGATGATAAACATTTCATTGAGAATGCATGGAAGACAAAATATTAGCCATTCCTACTTATTAAAATATTTTTCTGGTAAACACCACATTAAACAACTGTAATACCAGTGATACTTAAATTCTCATGTGTTAGAAATGTCAATAACACATGCATTTTTTTAGAGCAAAAGCATGCTTAAAACTAGATTAATAATTTGCGAAAGTATAAAATGTTGCCTTTAGAGATAGCTCTGTTTTTAAATAATTTTTAAGATTTGAAAGTTAAGTCACACATCAATAATTAAAATACATTTTCAGAACGTTAAAACTTTGGACAGTAAATTATTTTAGACACCTGTGTTACACAGATCAATCATGCTTTGAAAAATGTGTCTTTCTACAGCAACAAAAAAAGACTGAAATGCCAATTCCAACACAATGCTAGAAAAAAGTGCCAATGTTATTTATAAGGTTTCTTTCTTAAAAAAGCCTGTTCTGAAATTCCATATATACTGAAGGGAAAGAGGTGTGTCAGAATTTCTAATGTTTTCCCATATTAAAAAAATTAATTCCGTTTTTCAGACATGGCTATTCACTGAAGCACTTCAATTTTTGTTAAAGTGTGAACCTCATTCTACACCTGGTTGCTAAGCCACTAGTTCTTTTTGAGAGCTCAGAGTTTTAGTGTATCTTAACATTCTCAGTTATCGAGTTTTTGTACAATTTTGTGTACAAAATTAGGCAGGACCCATAAATGAGGTCTCATTTATCACTGCATCATCTACTGCAATGCAGTGCAAGACAGAATTAAGACAGAAATACCTTGGAAAAAAGAAGTCTAACAGTAATGAATACATAAAGCATAACAAACACAGTTAAAGATGGAATAGATTAACCTACTTCCATCATCTCCAGGGAATCAGCATAATTTAATGGAAAGATACTGATATTGGGTAAACCAAACTGGTGAGTATGAGCAATAGGGCCAAAATATCTATGGAAAAAGCATTCAGGGAGAGCTGTCATGTTAACAGAGCTGTGGAGAAATGGATGAAGGATGTGTCCTTCCACACCAGTACTAAACCAGTCTTCAAGGTTTTCCTGGTCTAAAACTGCAGTTAAGCTAGTCACATATGAATTCCTGTTTAACTGTTGCTCTTTCTTGTCAGCATTTCTACAGCTAACTTTCAGAAAGCAGTGCAGCCAGGAGGCTTAGGTGTGGTTTGAAGAAAAAAAAAATTGAAAAAACTATATTCTCTATTAAAAAAATGCATAAAACCTGAGTGTGTAGGCTTTGTGAAAAAAAACGAGTCTCTATTCACACTGATTAAATTGCTAATTTATTGAAAAATATTGAAGTTGATTTTGTACTATATATTTTCTGGACAGCTGGTGACCATGTATTTTACCTAATTACTGAAAGCACATTTATCCCCTAAAATAGACTAGCAAGTTTGTTACAATGTGCACAGTCTATATTTCTACTTCTCACTAAAGCATACTTTTTATAGCTGCACAAGCTGCACAAAGGCATATAATCATAGTTGTCCCCACATAATGATGCACATTATTGCTAGCTCTTTATACAGTTGGTATCCAAGACAAAAAAGAACAACCCCAAAGCTGATTTAAAATTGTATTTAGCATTCTGTCCCTGATAAGGCTCTCTGTTTTGATGTTCAGTAGTATGGGCTACAGAAATGTCAAAAATTTTTCTAGCCAGCTTGTTACATCAAAAATGCTTCTGTGGCAACTTGAGGCACATTCTTAGAGAAAAAGAATGCAATATAACCAACCAGCTAGCAGCATATAATTAACATGATTCATCCCATTTAAACTGGGAAAAATCAGTGAGGGGTTTTTTTCCAGCGAAGGCTTTTTCTGGCTTTTACTCATGACCTCTTGTATGTCAGCTTTTGTAAGAAAACCCTTCCCTTAGCACAGGTACTTCATCCTCTTCAACAATAACAATCTACACTCTAGTGTTATCAATTTAGATCAAAATTAGCTACAACTCTTACAGATATATAGGTAAATACATATAAAATAGATGGATATAAAATGAAGTGCACCTGCATAAAGTGACCACCATATTTTGATGCCTGAGCATACCTATACATTTGTTAGCATTAAAATCAGACAGCCAGAGTAGTGCACCTAAAATGAAAGCTCTTTGCTAATTCATTAATACTCCTCTTAGTACCTCAAACTATTCTGTCCTCAGAACATCTGAACTCTCTCAACTTCTTACAAGATATGGAACACAGAATATGTGGTGTGGGTTTGCAGTAAAAATACTAAGCATGCTGCAAGCTAGCAAAATATTTAATTGACATAATATTACCTTTTGTTTAAACAGATAAATTCCCAATTTGAATTTTGTGTAAGGGTGACCCAACACACCCTCTGTGTAATCTGAGGTTTGACTATTTCAAGGTCAGTTGCTATTGCCTGTACCATCACAATATTCTAGCTGTAATTCTCAGTTCTGCAAAAGCCTGAATCCACCTGAGATGTACCAATTTTCAAAAAGATAGTGACAGAAATGTAATTACCTACCTGTCCCTGAAAGAAGTAATTAGAGGTTTTAACACATGCCAGTGGATAGCCAAGTACATGAGTTAAAAAAAGTCAAGAATTCATTTTCCTGAAGAGATCAGGCTGGCTGAAAGCAAACAAGATTTTTGTCACCTTTGTAGCCCTGAGAACAGAGACAGTAATTTGTGGATCATGTTCATTAGCTGAAGTAACATCAGTAATTGCTGAGATCCAACATAATTGCCCAGCCAAAGGCCAACTTGTACAAGAGATTGCACAGAGGACCTGAGGACTGTGACACAGCAAGAGACAGCCTGCAGAATACGACTTGGGGGCACTACAGGATTCTTATTTCCCAGTCACAGGTGGTATATACATGCCCAATGTGCAGGGTATTGGTGTTGCTCACATTAAAGAGAGACAGAGATTGTTGTAAATATTATGTTGCAAATTGATGTGTTGAACTACATTTCTGAAAGTGTCACCTCTGTGTTCAGATGAATGTATCTGTCCAAATACACTTATCTAGTGTGCTAGTGCTTCAGTTTGTGCCATACATACCAGAGGAAAAGAAACCACCAAATATTCAGAGTTGGAAGGGACCCACAAAGATCAGCAAGCCCAGCTCTTAAGTGAAAGGCCCATAGAGGTGATTGAACCCAAAACCTTGGCTTGTTTTCTGTTTTTTTAGCACCAGGCTCTATCCAGCTCAGCTAATCTCAGGTTCAAGAGTTTTTTTTTATTTCCAGCTTTCAAATGGACTAATAGCTTTTACAGGTATCTTAAATTTAATGAGTATTTTTGTACCCAGGATTTCCATTCTTTAATAAAGACATATATATTTAGAATAAAGTCTGAAAAGAAAAAAGTCTCATTACTTGATACTTATGTAACTGGAGGATTAAATGTGCCTAAAGTAAGATTCCAATATCTGGAAACTTTAATAGACTAGTGATGAGGAACAGAACCAACAGTATGCTAATTACTTGCACATTGGTGTGAGCAAGTGTCATTTTAAAATCCTTAAAATCATGTTCT
>WEIU01002552.1:366200-412278 GCA_013389925.1 Aegithalos caudatus | reverse complement strand
ACTTCACTGTTTGTTTTATTGTCCCTATCAACTCTGAAATACTACAGACCAGAGGAAAAAAAAAATTCCTATCACAATTCCTCATTCAACAACTGGACTTGGTGTCCAGTATAAAATGTAGGTCTTGATGCTGTAAGGAAAATCAAACTCCCTTAACATACTTTTTGTAGTGCATATGATACAGTATTAAAAAGAACTTAGTCTAGCGCATCCAAAAAAATTTCAGGTCAGTCCTTACATTTCAAATTTGTGACACTAACTTGTAGGCAAGATAGCATGTAAATTGCTACAGAAGAGAAAAAGATACCAACATTTGTATCAACAAAGTTGATACAAAAACTATCAGCATCCTCTATTTTTTGTAATCTATTAAAAGCAAACCAAATAGCCTTTAGCCTGCATATTTGGACAACTAATAGACTTTCACTGAAGACCTGCAGAAGTTCCAATATCAGTAATTTTTCCTTAATTAAAGGTCTGGCTGCTACTATTAGTATATCCACCATTTTAATAGGTCCAGTTTGCTTACATGAGAGCATGTTGGATCAAAAAACCAGCTTCCAAGGATGCTTCTGTAACTTTCATTTCTATACTAAAAATATAAACCACACCTTCCTATTAAGGGATTTCATCAATGGGAAAAGATGTGAAAACAAAAAGGAATTAACACCACTATAACTTCTGGAGAAATGAGTATTTTGAGCCTTTTGAGTGGAGTTAACAGCAGTAAAGAAACCATCTGCTTGTCATTATAAATAACACACTGCTGTTCTTAATTGCAAGTACAGTCCGTTTCTTAGCTTAAATTCTTGTTGTGTTGTAAGTCTAAGCTTCTAAATATTATAATCATCTTCTTCTCCCCACTTTTCTAGCAGGTACTACCAAAAGGTTTCCATTCAAAACAAAGCAACAACCCTAGTTTGGTCACAAGTAAAGCAATGACAATAAGTTAAGTAAGGGCAAGGGCTGTCTAGCATGTTTTAGTGGCCATTTATTTTGTGATCTGTAGACTCAGGCAGAGTATTACCTAGATGTATTCTCCATACACTCCCATTTACTACAAAAGCTACCCAGATAGTGAAGAGCTTTGAAAGAGCTTTATGCAAACAGAGTGAAATAAATTACTCAGGTACTAAGTACAGGAAGTAGAAAGGCATTTCAAGCAGATTCAGACTGAAAAGCACTGTAGTGAGGCATTCTGACATTATGTTCTCTATTCCATCTCCATTCTGAAAATGATGGACATTATCAAAATAGTCAATGGTGGACTGATCAGTATTGAAGAATATACATTTTCTGTAAAACATATTAATTCTCTTTCTGTAGATTCATATTCTTCTGGTGAGTCCTTGATGTAAGAAAGTCCTATGGCAACCACGATGACCATCTTTGCATGATCACATTCTCCATCCAATAACCAACAATCAGCACAAAGTTGAAAAACATCTAGTGCTTCAGGATGCAAAAATATTGACTATTACTCACACAACAAGGGAAAATTTTGGGGCTGTAATATAATGATTAATCATTATAATATAGTGATATAATAACATATAATATAGTATAATCATTACCTTCTACAGCATAATGCTGAGTGACTCACTCTCCCCCTACTTGGACAGGGGATGGAAATAGAAGATTTGCTTCCTCTTTTAAGGTAAATATATCACTATCAGATAGAAATTATTTTAAAGTTGTAAGCAATCAACATCCAGGCTACTAAATATAAAGAATATTTCTGTGAGGAAAAAAAAGGAGCATAACATCTGAATACAGAAGTACTTACTTCGAATTTGTCTCTTAATTTCCTTTGAAGCATCTAGCCAGTTCTGGAAAACAAAACAAACAAACAAAAAAAAAAAGCAAACCACAGCCAGCATTTAAAATCTTCAATACTAAAAATATTTTTATTTAATCTGTGCCACCTATTAAATAGCTTTTCGCATTTCAGTTACTACTGATATGTGCAAAGAGACAGTTTTATTACAGATCATCCAACAATTTAACTTTTGGAAGTGAGTCTAAGGAATCTGTAATATATCAGTAATATATAATATATCAGTAACTCAGACAATCCTGTTTACTAGTTTATTCCCATACATGTTAAAAAACAGGTTGAGAGACTAGGAACATAAACTTTTTACCTACAGTTACTGAGACTTTCCTTCATTGAGTTTGAACCTTTACTTCCCATAGCCAGACACACACACACAAGCACATTCATGGAAGAAACACACATAAAGCCAGCCTGACAGCAGATCTTGCAACATTCTGAAGACAGACATTCTGAAGACAGTGAAATGCAGGGAAGAGTTAGATACTGCCTTGTGAGGTCAAGGAAAATGTCTGCTTTTTCACAGGCCACTGCAGGTACTTGCATTTTTAAAGTCAGAGGGAATACCTCAGAGCTGGGGCAAATGTTGTCAAAGACTTATTTCTACCAATGTTTCTCATCTAGCTTAGCAAAGTGGAGCATCCTGGGTATAGTGTGACCCACCTTTTTCAGTCTACCCTAATAAACAAATTCCAGATGCAACATTGTTTCTTTCCCAATGCCATATCACTCAGTCTATATCAGGGGCTTTTGCATCCTCTTTTAGGAAGACAAAAATGCTAGTCTAGTTTACAGGTCTGTGTGAATAAGGAGAATGTGGAGTTAACTACGTTTGTGCAATGCAGAAACTGTTCTGTAGTGCAAATCTTTAACATAGATACCCCCTGCTGACAGAGAATGTGTCTCCTATGAATATGGACCAAAGTTGCCTGTTGTAAATGAGTTTGTTCCAAGTAAATTTCATCACAAGTGCACCATGTATATATTAGATGAATATTATTTACAAATTAAAAGCAAAACCCCGTTTTTATCATCTATTACAATTTTAATGTTTAAAACTAGACAATCATTTAATCTATCTTGCTTTGTCTGTGATCTCTACTTTCCATAGCTATGATACTTTTCCAGAGAAAGTAAAGTTCATAACATTTTTTACAAAGGAAGAGTTAGAAAGCATTTCTCCAAAATACTGGATACCATTTATAATGCTTAAGTCAGAAAAATTGCTTTCTGTTAGAAGAATCTTGACACAGAAAGGCCTTGGAACTCAACATAAGTCTTCAAATAAGGTTAACTGAGACCTACTTCAGCTGCAGTTATCACCCTAGGTTTTTCTGTTTTGGTGGGAATTCCATTCTGAAATTACCCACAAACATATTCTTCTACTAACTACAATACCTAGAAGTATCTTAAACCCTAACATTTTAGACATAGCATCAAGTAAATAAATAGAGAATATAGCATGGAATAACTACAATAGAAAAATATGATTTCTGAGTACATAATACTTTCAGTATTACCTTCCAGTGCTTCATCTTTTCTCATTATAAAGCAGGAGAAAAGATCATACAATACAGACTATCCTTCAAGATGATAAGAATAATCCCTTCTTTAAACAAGTTACAAAGTTCATTTTCTGATTTTTCCAAGCCTGAAATAAGCTTATTGGAAGCAGACCTAGCCACCAACTTTCGTTACTGCTCTGTCAAATAAAATCAGATGCTTATATTCCATTTTAGGCAGAATTACAGGGGTGGGGTTTTTTTTTTTGCATCTGTGCCTTTTGTCATGGATAAAAACAAACACCACCAAAGAATCTACCCTAAATTAGAGCTCTTAATGCAGAATAGACAGGTCTGTCTTTCGAAACAAAAGACTAAGTGTATACACACTACTTTGCTCCAGTAGGCAGAAATCTATTTGTTTAATTTGTAAATGGTAAGGTTATAGATGAGACAAAGTAATGTATTGTCAAAGAACAAAATGTTCTCTACCAGTACAAAAGTATTTTGTACGAAACCAGAAAAGCAGCATTTCCAGCTGGCACCCAAAACATAAGAGCAGAAGCTTTCTAACACTTCTGCAGACCAAGTACAGTGTGAATGGAGCATTCATGAACTTCTGAGGGTGCAGTGCAATGAAATCTCTAACTAAACTTCAGGCTAATAAATTTAACATTTGCAAAAACTGAAAGAAATAATTGATTACTAATTTAGCCTAAATAGTTTTAAAAAGAGTATTAAAGCTAACATAAATCAGTCTGATTGGAAGACAACCTCTATCCCAGCTGCACAGAACCCATGTAGAAGAGTGGGACTCTTCCTCCAATGGTACCCCAATGGTGCATTGGGGAGCAGCTCTAATTCAAAAGAGTGCCTGGCATTCAGTTGCCACATGCCACAGCTGCCCTTGGGCTCAACAGCTGGCTCATAAATGGGGGCTGTGATGACTGTACAAGAATGGGAAAAAAAACATCATTCAGCATTTAGTACTGACTGGCCTGGAGGTCAGGGATATGTGGCATTTTAATCTAAAAAGGCAACAGTCATAACAGAAAAGAAAAAGCGTCAGAAAGAATTGGTACCAAAATTAAAAAGTAACTCAAACTTAATAGAGAGGTGAATGAAAAAAAGGCCTTAAACCCAGCAAAAGTTCTGAGAAAGTAGGATGTGTAAAACATAGATTTGCTAGGAAAGAAATTTTTTTAAGGTTCTCGAAATAACACTAGGAATGTATGGAGAAAACAAAATCCAGCAATTTGGCTGATTAGTCTTCATAACAAAAAGGACGAGAATTCTCCAGAATTTTTTTAATAAATGCCTGTGCTGTCCATAACTCAGGTGAGAAGTGATCTATTCTACTTTTGAATAAGGATGCCATTATCAGATATTTCTCAATTTATGTAAATACTTGTGTTGCTAGAGTATCACCTTCAAAGTCAATGGATAAGGAATTCAAGGACTCATTCACACTGAAAGACAACTGTTCCAAGTGTGATTCAAGAGCCAGTTTTGAATTAGATCAGGTTGCACAGGTTCATACCCAGTCAAGTTTTTAGTATCCCCAAGGAAAGACATGAAAAAACAGATGGGGTCTTTTTAAAAGTGGACCTCTGTTTCTTTATTGAAAGGACTGAAGAATACCAAGAAAGTCCTAGTCTAACTAGAGGGGGGAAACAAAAAGGGGGGGGAGGGAGAAAAAAAAAAAAAAAAAGAACCCTACACCAATCCAGACTTTTTTTGCTGAAATTTCAAAAATTCAAGCCTCCCTATTTTACCTCCTGGGATCCTACACAGGTGGGCTATTTTCTGATACAGGTCAAACATCAAAGTCTAGTATTAAACTTTTCTCTTTTGCCAGATATCAGACTGCTGTTTTATGTTATTTTGTGTCTGTACAGTAAAGTTATTCAATAGTGAGAAGCACAAATAAAGCAACAAGAAAAAAGAACAGATAAGATTATGATATTAGTTAGAAGATCAGAGATCATCTTCATCGTTATATCAAGTTCTTATGTCTGGAAATGGTTAACAAATAAAGAACAAGAATTAAATATCTAAGTAATAAGATAACAAGCTCATTTAGTATATAGGGATTTTTCATATAGAGGAATTGAGTATTTTGCTCAATACTGCACAGAAAGCTTTGCAGCAAAGCAAATAACTCTAGAAAACTGCTTCAGAATGGAAGTAGTCAGAAATTCAGATTTATTCAGACTATGAAACCACACTTAATTTTTAAAAAAATAGTGTCAAGAGGAAAATGACAGAAAAAAAGCAAAAACTTTTAGATTCAGTATGATGCAATGATGCTTCTACTACAAATACAGATTAAAGAGAAATACAATTTTTCCTGCTTCAATTCGTAAATATTCATCCGGGAGTTTTTTATGAAGAAAAAGATGACTACGCATATATCTTTAGTTCATGGAGGAAGCCCAGCCCATAACTGTAAGTGTTAATATGTTAGAAAAATAAATTGGGTTTTGGTAATTAATGGAGCACTTGCCACTGACTGATTTAAGATCTTCCTCAGATGTGCTCAACCATCCAAAAAAAAGGAAGTGCAAAAGAAGAAGAGAGTTACCAAAACGGTGTTTAAGAAATCCTTTCAAATTCAGTCATCTCAAATACCATTCATTTGTAAAATTAGCATCCAATACCAGTGATGGATCAGCTTCAGCCTCTTTACAAAAATTCTCTTTAAACTTAAAATTAATAATAAAGGAACTCAAAGGCCTAGTCGCTACAGACTTATGAGCTAGATTCTCTTCATGAACAAAGCATTCTTAAACATCTATCAGAAAAGGCAGCAAAATTTACTCAAGTACTTGAAATGGTAAACATTTAATAGGATATACCTCACTGAACTATTGGAGTGAGTGGCATTGATGAAAAACAAACAAAACCCTCATACAGGCTTACCTTCTGTTCTGAATTCTCATAAAACAACAGCCCAAAATAGTCCTTTTCCAGCAAATTGAGGTGTTCACATACTTTATCAAACAGAACTTGTCCTTTTGCTCTTTTCTGAGGGGCGGGAGAGTAGGAAAAGAAGGAAAAAAATAAGGAAGAATAAGAAAAAAGAGAAAATTAATACAAGTAAATCAGTAAGGGTCCTTAAATACAGGTACTGTAATTCAATTATATTATTCAGGAAAATTCAAAATATACATAAAGCAGATCATAAAACTATAAGCTTTCTTACAAACACCATTCACCATATTTCAAAGCTATACATATCCTTGGCAAAAATAGAGAAATTTCAAATTTTTTTTCAATACATCAAAAATCCCTGAAACAACAACAACACAAGTATACAAGGAAAATTCAGTACCTGAAAGATTTAAATATTTTGCAATATTAAGTCTCACTAAAAGTCTTGGTTTTTCTAAATCTTTATTTTTAAAATAACAGAAGACTTCTTTATTTGAGGCAACTTTTCCAACTTTTTCTGTATTACCTTCTAAAAATTAATAAAGTATCTACAATGTTAACTTCTATATTTTTATCATTTTGGTATGCACCTCAATGACTTATGAATCATATGACATGAATGCACTGAAAAATAAAGTGTGTTATGTTCCAAAGACAAAAATAACAAGCAGACCACTAGGAGCTGATGCTCAGACCAGCAGAAGCAGCATGCAAGCAAAAGCTGAACATATCCAACATGTCCAGTTGTCTGTACTGCAGTGGTTTGTTTTGAGGGGTAGAAAATAAAATGGCTGCCTTCTATCTGTGTATTTCTGAAATCTCAGTACCCAACAAATTCATTAGAGGTTAAAAAATACAAAATCTCCAAGTTTATTTTTCCTAAAAATATTATTTGTGGAAGTCAGCAACAAAGGAAAAAAACCTGAACATTTTATTTGAGGTTAGTTTCAGTATCACAGTCTGCTGCTTTATAAATATAGTAATTGAAAACTGATCATCATTTTAACGTTTTAATTTTAAAAAGCATTTTAAAATGGCCACTTCCAAGCTCACTTGGTGAGCTCAGTAAAGCAAATGGCAGTCAGTCCTGAAGTTTTATCTGTTCTTCTTGTGACCTTTCCAGCAGCCTTCCAGTATCTAAAGGAGGCTTAAGAGAGAAGGGAAGGAAAGGGCACATAGTGACAGGACAAGGGGTAATGGCTTTACAGAGAGTAGGTGCAGATTGGATATTAGGAAGACATCCTTTACTGTGAGGGGGGGTGAGGCACTGGAACAGGCTGCTCAGTGAAATTGTGGATGTCCCATCCCTAGAAATGTTCAGGGCCAGGTTGGATGGGGAACAACCTGGTCTGGCAGAAGGTGTCATGGCCCAAGCAGGGAGTTTAAAAATGAGATCTATAAGGTACCTCCCAACCCAAACCATTCTATTGTTCTGTGATTCTTGTACCTGAAACTGGGAATGTAAACATTCTGTATGTCTGTAGTGCCAGTAATGAAAAGCAGGTCCAGACCCTACTTCTGTGAGCCAGGTTTTACGGAAAATCTTTGTCTCCTGCTCAAAGGAGACAAAGATTTAGAGTAGACAGCTCATACCGTATGATCAGGGGTGGGAAGATGAGAATTTTTTTCCACAGTTCAAATCTGACCACGACTGGCAATGCAGTCTCCAGTTTGAACCAACTCCTTCATGACAGCTCTGCTATTCGTGGCATTTATCATAGAGGCCACACAACATGGCCTTTTCAGAGGCCTGTCAGCTTATAAGAATTTTTGTATTTGCTTATCCTACAGATTTCAGTAGATGCCACACACCACTGCCATTCCACAGAAACGCCATCGGCAGCCCCTGTGTAGGCCCGGGTGACACTGCGGCCATTGTCCCTGCAGACAGTGGCTGAGAACTCCACGTGCCCCATTCCGGCACTCCCGCGGCTCGGCCCCACGGCGCAGGGCGGGAAAGGCCAAGAGCGGAGGGAGAGGGGAGAAAAGAAGGTATGCACTGAGCAAAGAGTGAAGGCATTGTTGATTTATTCCCCAAGAATCCAGAGCTTTATTCAAAATCCCATTGTCCAGCAGACATTCGACTCGGGAAGATTAGAAAGCTTTTACAGAAACAAAATTATAAAACGACCACATTAAGTAGCCCAAGTAGCAAGGCAGCGGAAAGTAGAAGTCAAGAGTGACTTCTGAAATGGGGAGCAGGGAACTTTAAATCTGTTTGGTACTGTCTAAAAATCTTACTCAAGAAAAATGACTGCTTCCTCTAGGCATCTGAAGTAAACACTTAATTTTCTTGACAGCTTCACCTTCAGCTTAATAAGAAAAATCATCAATATAGAAAAGCAGTAAATTGAAAGCAAAAAAACATAAGCGAGAGAGAGTTCAAGGAAACTTAGATGCGTGTAATAGATACCATTTTTTCCCAAAGTCAATGTGCCGGTCAGTGATCACACCTTGCAAAGGTAAGTTTCAGTTATACAAATTTCAGTAAAGGAAATACATAGATTAGTGCAAAATAGTATATGCTATCACATAAAGCCCACATCTGGAACCAGCTGCTTTTTTATAAAGTTTATATATTAAAACCCACAGTTAATTTCAAGTCCTGGATATATAGAAACATAAAGCAGGCAAATCTACAAGAGATATATTGCAAGTATAACTGTAAAATATTGCAGTTTCTTATCAGGAAGTCATAATCAAAAAAGAACTTGGATACATTAGCAGTGGCCACTGTATCTTTGAACATTTTTTTGTCAGTTCATGGTTCTTCTACATAAGAAAAAACACCACGGTGTCACAAAGTCCAAGTTTGTGAGTCTACATTCTAGACAGCAGCAAAATGAAAAGACACTATACCTTCAGCACCTAGTATTTGTAGAGCTCTGTTATAGATACAAAAGCATAAGAAGCCTCTCAGTACCAGCGATGGTTTTCATTATAAGATCCTACTTGTAAAATTGAAAGACTCTGAGTTATTTTATATATATAGATATATATAGTGATATAGTTTTAAAAATCTAAAAGAGTATTTAATTTGCAAAACCAAACTTTTCAAGTGCAATTTCTTTGTAAACCATTTGGGGACAAGCATTACCACACAGTTTAAATTATATGATAACATAACTTTTCTGGAAAAATTCATGTCCCTAGGAGAATGTCTCTAAACACGAACTGAAGATAACAGTTATGATCCAGTCAGTTCAGAAGTCAGAAATATTTTAATAGAGCAGGGCACTCCTAAGAAGGCAGCATCATGGTTTGTACAGTTTGTTACTTTTTAAAATGGATGCCATTTCATTTTCTACCAGGCATCTGAGATGTCAAGTGGTAGTCACAACCAATGTGTAAATTATAATCACTGTTCTCATTATATGTATGCATACATATAAATTTATGCATCTGTATATACACGTGTTTATTGCACATCAAATACTAGCACTGAAAACAAGGAAATACTCATGTTCCAAATTATAATGCAGAAATATCAGTAAAAGTGTTAAGTCCATCCTTGGACATTCAACCTAGCTATAACCAAGAGGCTGAGAAGCGAGGAGATGCTCACAGAACCAGCAGTTTAAAACACAAGAGTACTCTAACCAGCAGTATTCTGTATTCCTGCCAAGTTGTGCTTTCTTTTAAGTGAGAACATAAAAAGAACACATGTAACCAAGGTTATTCTAGTACCAATTTCAAGCCTGTATTTAGATACTGCAGACACCACCACATAAAACCAGAGGCAGCATTTTTCTGTCTTTTACCTCCTTCTCAAAAAAGACTAAAACCAGAGCAGAGCAAAGCAGTTGCCGCTGACATACACAGTGGAATTTTCTATGCAACTGGGAATTAGGATATCATGGATCTGTTTTGCTATACAAGAGCTGCCAACTACTGATGCAGTATAAACATTCACAGCTACCAGTTCTGTTCAATACATTTATCTATGATAGTGATGCAGGAGTTGAATGCCCCATTAGCAAGTTTGCTGATGATACTCAAGTGGGAGGTACTACTGACTCCCTTAAGGGATGAGAAACCCTACAGAGCAATGTGGATAGATCAGAGCATTGGGCAATCAGTGGCATGAAATTTAGCAAATGCCAGAATCTGTACCTGGGACAGTAATGCTGGGCAAAAGTATAGACTGGGAGAGGAGTGGCTGGAGACCAGCCCTGCAGAAATGGATCTCCAAGTGTTGATCAGCAGCAGCTCAGTGTAAGCCAGCAGGGAGAGCCCAGGCAGCCAGGGCTGGCAAATCCCACTCTGGGATGCATCAAACCCTGTGTTCAAGCATCCAGACAGAAGAGGTGATTATCCTGCTGCACTCACTTTGGTATGGGCACACCTCGAGTACTGTGAGCAGTTCTGGGGCCCACAAATTAAGAAGGATGTGGAGGTCCCTGAATATGTCTAGAAGGCAACAACTAAGCTGGGGAAAGGGCTGGAAGGAACGTCCTATGAGGACTGGCTTAGGACTTTGAGCTTGTCTAGATTAGAGAAAAGGAAGCTGAGGGGTAGCCTTATTACTCCCTACAGCTCCCAGAGGAAAGTAAAGAAGCAGGGGCTGAGCTCTTCTCTCTGGCACCAATGATAGGACATGTGGGAACAGATCAAAGCTGCACCATGAAAGGTTTAGATGTGACATTAGGAAGCATTTTTTTATCGCAAGGATGATCAACCAGTGTAACAGCTTCCTAGGAGGTGGCTGATGCCCCAAGAATGTCAGTGTTTAAAAATCATTTGGACATGACCTTTTGGTCAGCCCTTGTGACATGGGTGCTTTCCTTACCTTTAAAGGGTTGATCATCAGGCAGCTGAACTCAATGACCATTGGAGGTCTTTTCCACCTGAAACATTCTATCCTATTCTTATTCCTGCCTCCTCCTTTCTCTAGCAGTACACACAGAGGAAAATCTCAACATTTATTCCCAGCCCTGCACTAGCAGAAAGGATTGAATGGACAATCATGTCCCAGCATAGGCATAGAATGTCCCTGTGTGAGAAGGAGGCATGTACTGTGTGATGGGCATGAGAGCTGTGGATGACCTCAAACTAATTTAACCATTTGAAGAAATTTTGGAGGAAAAAAGCCAATAAAAACAAGTACAGTTTCAAAAGTTTTCTGTGTTCATTCTGTTAATCTGGGTTTTCACAGAATGGCAGAACTCCACATATCTCTCCAGAGATCAAACCCTTAGCCAAATGCAGGACATGCTCCCAAACTGACTGACTTTTTGAAGTGTGCAAAACCTATTATTTCCCCAGAGATCTTTTTTCTTCTTGAAGATTACTGTTATGATCCAGTCAGTTCAGAAGTTTTTTAGAATTGGTTGAGTCATTTCCCTTGGAGAAATGAAACTAAACATTTAATTACATTTGAGAACAACAGTACTCCATCAGAACAAAGGTCCATCTTCAAAGTGGCTAACCACAAATGTCTACAGGCAAGCACAGGAGCAGCACCCAGGAGCTGACTAACTATGAGACTGGTATTGCCTGAAATGCCTGCATTTTTTCAGCTCCAAAAACATTTACAAGGACACATTTACAAGAGGAAAAAGGATTGTATTTCATTTTATTTTTCTGAGTTGGTTTAAGAGCCAATGCTCACAGACACTAACACAATGCAATTCTATAGCCAGGCCCAGACTAATGCATTCTTCAGTTTTGCTTAAAAAAATCAAAACATCCCTTGCAATTTGGCAAAGGCAAAGCCACAGAAAGGAGAAGCTGGAATATGAACCAGGCAGTCCCTCTTTTCTGATACTTGAAGAATAAGGACTGGTACTAGTCACAAGCAAAAGAGGAAGAGATGTGCAACAGCCTGGGTTATTTTCAAAAGTATGATACATATCAATGACAAGCACATTTTTTGGCCGCAAAATATGCTTTGCTGTGCTTCTTGGCCAGTGATGCATGAAAAGTGTTCTCATGCCTGGCCTGCACTTGTATTGCATGCAGGGAGAGCTGAAAAGTGCCAGCTCCTGATGCTGCAGCAAAACAGACTGCCTTGTACAAACAAGAACCCTAGGGAAAACCAAACCAAGGGAATAGAGGGGCTCACTCCTGCTACAAACGTGAGAGTGGCAAAGAAAGAGAGCAAGGGCATGAGTGATGCCTTGGAGGGGCAAAAGCAGCAGGAGAGAACATAGGCAGAATGGCCCAAAGGAGCTCTTGGCAAGGGAGCGTGCTGCAGAGGAAAGCAAAAAATCCCCAGGGACTGAGATGACTTCACATATAAGCATTACTTTCAGTGGTGTCTGTTGAATCTAGACAAATATTTTAAGAATGTGCCAAATTTAGCATCATCCCTATTTTCCTTTTTCTAAATAAAAGATGTCATACTTTAAACAGACCACTTAGTGCTTGAATAAACCTAGACTAGACATCTGAGCATTCAGAAAAAAGATTTGCAAATCAAAACTCAGCTACAATTAAACATCTGTTCCATATCAGCTTCATTCAGAGTTTTCTTAATTCAGGGTTAAAGACTGATCTTAATTGTACATTGAGCAAACATATTTTTACTTTGTATTAGCAAACTGTAAGTAACCATAGAGTCTGTGTCAACTCCGATATATTTCACTTGTTCATACGTGCATAAAATACGGTCAGTGCTGGCATCCTTTAAATGCCTTTTGTCATAAATATTTAATTAGACCAGCGACTGAATGCAGTAAACAAACCCAATATGATCGTCATTTGCTTCTAATTAGTAATCATTATGCACTTAGCACTTCTTTTTGTTTGTTTGAACTGTGTTATTCTCTACTCAAACACAGTTTATACTTAAAACAGGAAATCTGAACTAGTCTTTAACTGCAGATCCCAAATTCAATGACAGAATTTCTTCACAACTATGTACAAAACCACAGAATGAAAGGGAAAAAGTTTATTTCCCCCATGAAATGTAGTTCACAGTAATATATTAGTAATTTACACCTCCCACAGAGATCAATTATCAGGAAAGGAGTAGGTCAAAATTACATCATTTGCTCTGTGTTTAAAAAATTAAAATTGCTCCTAAAATTGTCTTACACATTCCAATAGCCTGCACATTCAAGCTATTAAAACTCAACTGCCATTACATCTCAAATATTATGCTATTGAATCATGAACCAAGATTATTTTATCCTTTAATATGGTTCTATCATTTCAAGCAAGCACAAAGGTTCAGTCACAGTTTTTGGCAAATACCAGTCATTAGCTTTCATCCTCAGTACCTTGACAACTGTCTGTGATAAACTTACAGGCTGTTATTACTTTAACTCTCTTTAAAGTAATAAAAGGTAACAGTTTTTTAACAGTTCACAGCCTGTGAAAGTTGTTTTAAGTCAGGCTTATCCAGAACTATTCAACAATATCTTCTTCCTCTTTCCATCTCTCCAGTCATTCACGTATTACTTTGAAGATTCTGAGGCTAAGTAGGTGTTATCTTTAAGAGTTAAATAGTTTTAAGCTTACACCAATTAAATTAATTGCTCATGCTCTATGAGTGCACAAATTGTGTGCATGTAACTCATGCTGTTTAGTAGAGTACTTGCATGCAATATTATTTTGTGATTTATTTCAGAAGAATCCTTTAAAGCAACAGAGCAGAGAAAACCAATCTATTTTATTAATATGGAACCTAGGCACTTAAGGAACTAAAATACTAAAATTTAAAGGAATTTAATGTAACATTGTAATGGAGGATATTTTGCTGCCTTATAAAATTTGCATGGTCCAAAATAACAATATAAAGCAAGTTTGAAGAGTATAAGTGTTCATAACGCTACTCCCACTCAAATTTTAATTCCCCAGAGCAAGTAGCCAAGACACAGAGTAATTATTTACAGACCACATTTTATCAACCATGCAAGATTACAGTCAGCATCGCTGCATTGGTGAATTGAGTGCAGTTCATTTCTGGCAAAGATCAAAAGCCACAAAACGCTACAGTGAGAATTTCAAACTACAAAGAACAGAGGAACAGGCTTCACCTAGCACAATGTTTAGATTAATAATGCCCTCATGTCATGGACTTCTCTAGACAACAGTGGAGTACTGTAGGTACTCCACATCTACACTGGCATTCAGACAAGGGTATTTGGAGAAGCTGTACTCCAGAAAGATTACAAACCAAGTCCTTCAAATGTGTATCTTCAAAAGTAATGAAAGTACAAAAAGAGATGAGAAGTAAAAAGAAAATAATCACAAAGGAAACTGAAACATCTGTTCAAACAGTTCCACAGATAAAGAATTATTGACTTAAAGTTCAAATTGGCAAGTTCACACCGGTCAGAAGATTTACTAAGGCAAAATAAAGGGTTTTCAGGGAAAAGAATAGATGACTCTCAGAGGTGATAAATTAATTTACAAAGTAACATGAAAAAAGACAAATATCTGAGATCAGCTTTATGATGAAATCTAAAGATCAACCATGTCAGGCATGCCTGGGGCAATGGGAAAGACATGCAAAAACAAGCCAGAAGAAAGTACTCCAGTGTCAAACAACACTAGGTGGCTGCAAAAAAGAAAGTAATTATCAATACACAAAACCCAAGTGGCAAAGAAACAAGAAAGGGTCAAATGTACCTGTACTCCTACAGCAACATTTGATGACAAATTCTGAACTATGGAAGAACAGCATCAAATTACAGTCATTTGCAGTGATGTTTTAATATCCTATTAAAAACATTACCATGTTTTTTACCCTTCACCTAGAGTGAACTTTTCTTTTTTTCCCCACAATTTCATATGTAAGTATACTATCTCAACAACTTGAGGCTATATTTTTCCCAACTGAGCATCTCCCACCCATTTCTATTCTGTACCACTCACACAGGAATTCACTTTCAGAACCTTTTGTCACAGAAACCAGTTTTTCTTCACTCTGATGTACTTCTCAGTGCAACCTGCATGTCACATATACTTCTTTTTTCCAAAAGGTGCTTTAACTCAATACAGATTCCAAGAAAATGCCTCATTAGGCATAAGTTACATCAATTCAATATTAACTACACTTTAAATTGTGATAAATCCCTTTTTTATTAACATAATAGATGCTAAGTTTGCACATCCATCCAAAATAAACTGATCCAGTTCCAGTCAGAACAAAATGGACATCAATGCAAATTTTTAGTGCTATAATTAAGTTTATAACTGGATTGCAATTTTTTCTTGTTTATAATTTTTTTTCTTAAATAGTACATATATATTCCATTTTTACATACATTTGCCCCAAAAACGCCCATCTGAAGATACCAGAGTGTAAAAAAAAAAACAAAACAAAAAAAACCCAAAAAAACAAGGTGACATGGTATATAATTTCCTTATGCAACACCTACTTCCACCTGTGTACTTTTCTAGCTGACAATAATGTAGCATTAACCATTTGCTTACAGGGGATCTTGCCTTACCTAGACAAGAAGATCCTTGAGAATATAAAGATTACTATTACAAAAACCAATCTGTGGTAGCCAGGACAGAAAATAAGTATGTCAACAGACACAAATTCCCTTCAGCCACATTTCAATTACAGGATTTCACCAATTCACTTAAATTCATCTCTCTGCCTATCTCAGCTTCACACTACAGCACTTGAATGTTTCAGAATGTAGCTGAACTCAATTTATAGCAAGTTAGGATATCCACTTGTGACTTGGTAAATATTAAATTTCTAAAAAGGTTTAGTGAAGCATGGAGAGCCTGGTCCAGAACAATATAGAGCTTTGGCTGCCTAGTCTAAATCTCAGAGATGATACATTTTAAAAAAAAACTCATTCCAAATGAATTGTCCTTAAACACCAACCTTAAGCAAAAACTGTAGCCTCTTTTCTAATACAATTAGTTTTACGTATTCTGTAAAAGCTTTCTAACACTTTACTGAATTGAAATATCTATTTTTTAAGCTTGGAAAAAAAAATCTATTTCAGTCATCTTTGAGAAATTATTCTAATTTAATTTGTACTAAATGTTACTTTGCAAAATAAGAAACAAAATCAGCTTCAGTGTTAGGGGGCAATTGAAAGTGTGGGAGGGGGTGGTTGTGTATCTGTAAAAAATGGGTTTTGTACAAGAGATTATATGAAACAATGTTTCCTTCTTTCCATATTCAGAATTCAAAATCATGTTATAAAAAATTAAGTATGTTGAAATGTTTTAAATCACTGGAGCTGAAGAAACATAACCACAAATGTCTAAAACTAAATTAAGCTCACAAAGCAAAAGGGAATATGAGCAGGACAGAAATCTAGCTATCACATGGACATGAGTTTAGAGAGCAGTTTCTGGTCTACTGAAATGGCATTTCTTCCTAAGCACACAGACTATTGTCAGTGGATATTCTGCTCTCTCAGGAAAAATTAAGAAGAGGATGGACAGAAAAAGGAACCTGTCAGAACTCCACATCTAGCACCTGAATCTATACTAAGACTGCTTTTTAAAATAAGGGAAAATAGAAGGAAATGAGAGAGGTGTTAGACTAAACAACTGGCTTACATCATGGAATTCAATGAGCAGTAACAAAAGAGCTGCTATTTTAGAAGATGTTAATAAGATATGCTAGGGATACTATATCTGAATTCATCTGCCCTTTCAGACAGTATGAAGTCTGAAAGTGCAGGCTTCTAATTGTACTAGTGCAGAACAAGCCTAAGAGTTCCCAATTACTTAGGGATTTATCTTACTTCAAAAAAAAAAAGCTCACAAAAATACTAGAGAAAACAGGTACTTTGACAAACATGATGAACAGGTGATATTTTATGGAACTCTTTTTTCCTACAAGCAAAAACAAGTGAGCTCTAACCATATGGCTAAAAGGGCCAAACAGAAAACTATTAATTTTAAGAACCTAAGATGGCATTAAAAATAAAGTTTGTTGAAAATAGGAATGACATTAGCTTTTTCTCCCCCCAAAAAATCCCTGGAAGTTCCCCTAACTGCTGAGACATTTCCAATATAGTCAAGTTTGGCCTTGAAGCACCACCAGCCAGCTCACTCAGGTGGGTGTATTCTGCAAGGTCCAGTGGGACTTGTCCCTCTATCTCAAATGTTCCCACATGTAACCATTACCTTCCCTTTTTCCATTAGTTTCCAAATCCCATCTTCAAGCTTTTGCCACTAACCATTTACTGATCAGAACATACTCAAGCTGGATGAGTAAAGTTTTTCTGGCTGAAACAGGTTATGTTCCAAGAATAATGCATCAACACTTTTTTTGTTTTTTAAAGAAACAAAGCATTACAATTAATTCAAGATTTTCTATTTAGATTCTAGTGAACCTAAGGTATATAATAGCTGAACTCAAGAATTAAGTCCTCATATCATGATTCATCACTGTCACTAATTAATTGTATAATATTGTATTTGCTAATTAGCCACAAAACTCTCAGTATTTAGTTACTGCTGAGAATCCTGATCAGCCTTGATCTGTGTGCTGACACTGAAGCTCTACTGCATCATGGCTTTATTTTCTTTAATACCTCTTCCTAGATATTGTCTCATACAAAGACACATACAGTAGAAACAATTGGCAAAAATTAACAGAGACTAAATTAATGGGGTTTTGTTTTCATATTTTATTTTCTTTCACACTCCTTTTAGTTTATGTGAATACAAATTGATGCAGTTCTACAAGGAAGAAGGAATAGGATTGCAAGTCAAACAGAAAAGTCCCCAATAGTGTATTAGCTCAGATTTTACTAATGATTATCATGAAGGTTTAGAATGGCTATTAGAAAAAGACAGGATTCTACCAAAAGCCATCAAATAACAGTAATGAAAACAAGGTATTTTTCAGTTTTACTTTGCCTTTAGCAAGTATATATATTTTAAATATAAAGAAACTGGTCTACAGTACATAGTTAATGGGAAGAGGGATCAGGAATGTGGAAATCATGACAATTGCCCCAAACCTGATTTACTAGAAAGTCAACCAAGGTAAGCTGGGCTTTGACTGAAAAAATTTTGTTTCTTTGCTTTTTAATTTTTGTATCATTTCAGTAACTTTGTAAAAGCAGAAATAAACCAACATTTACCCAAACACTAAAAATTGAGGAAGACTAAAAAAAAAAAAGAGTATCAGAAATCTACTAGGATCTTTTGCAGAAAGCACAAAATGAAATTTCAATTATCAGTTGATATAGCTTTCTGAGACTAAGTATTTTGATATGGTAGCAGAGCATAAAGAACTCTACATGTATTTAAGAACATGAATTCATCCATAAAATTGCAGTCAGCACTGCTCATGTCCTATAAATAATTCAAGTGAACATATAAAACAAAATGTTTCTTCACCACTTTTCCCCCCCTCTTAATTTTACTATTGTTCTTACAGGAAAGTCTTACTGCAAATAATAAGAAAACTTATTTCTTGCCAAATGACTTAACTGAATCATGACAGATTTAAAACACTGCAGTTATAACACAAAATAGTATATTCTTAGATCTGTGGTAAGCTACCACTTCATTTAAGTTTCTTATTAGGATAGGGAAAAAGCCCAGGAAGATAAAACTCATCTAGCCTTTAACTAAAACAGAGAAACCATTCAGATTTAAACATCTTGACTTATATGGGAAAAAAAAAATCCCAAACCAACAACTACTCCAGGGTTACTACCCTGCAGTCAATTTTTGGGAAATGTAGAACTAGAATAGGACTTTAAATACACATGTATGCTTTATAGCTGTAATGGAATTATTCTTTCTGAAGAAACCATTTTTTAAACTTTAAACTTTAAAGATAACTTTAAAAAAAAAATTAATGAAATCACAAAAAACTTTATTAGCATATGTCACACTACCTTCAGGGAAACCTTAATGTTTTAGAAAAATAGTCAAGTTTGAGCTGTCAAATAATCAGCTAGTGTACCACAGAGGGTGTTTTCAAGAATGAACTGATATGGTTTATAAAGATGGAATTTTAAACTGAAACCTTAACTGACTCTTAGTGATAGCATTAAACACTCAGTACAATAAAAGCAATTTTTCTTTCCCTTTAGAAAAAGCTTTATAACAACTTGATGCCTTACCTCTAGGTCACAGCTGTATTCTGTGCCATCCAGAAGCATCACCTTACACTGCACAGTTTTGATTTTCTTTGGAGACTTCTGAGGAATATTATCTATTTTAATGTCAGCTGTCTGCACTTCTTTTGTCTCCCTTTTTTCTTTTTCTTCTTGTTTTTCTTCCTTTTTCTCTGCAGCTTCCTCTACTTCTGTTTCTTTACCATCTTCTTTGAAAGGCTATATGAAATACAGTTAAACAAGCTCAGGAAGGAGGATATTTTAAACTTGTTCATTCTTTTTATAAGCTACTAATACATAAGACAGTAACCATTCACTAAAGTTATGCACATACTGGAAACACAATAACCAGCATAAGCATTAAGGTCTTCTTTTGGGGACCAGATAGTCTTGCTCTCAAACCAGAGAGGTGCCTTTTTTTTCCCCTTTCCTTAAAATGAGGACTTTTTTTTTTAAATGAATTATTCGCTTTCTTCCAAAGAGAAAAAAAATTATTAAAAAGCTCCAGGAGTTATACTAAACTAAACCCCAGTGTTTATGAGAGCCAAGTGATACAGAATGGTTGAGGTTGGAAGGGATCTCTTGAGGTCTAGTCCAATGCCCCTAGGGCCACACAGGGCAATTTGCCCAGGACAATATCCAGTTGGGTATTTTCACAGGGCAAGACTCCACAGTCTCTCTGCTCAACCTGTTTCAAAGTCTGACTCACTCCTTTACCACCCTAGGAGGCTTATCATCTGCACCACCACCTGGATAGTTCCTTGCCAAGGAAAGGTCCTATCACCATCAGAGTGAAAAAGACTTTCTTTAATTTGGGCCCCTTGCCTTTTGTCAACTAACTGCATACCAGTGAGAAGGGTCTGGCTTCTCTGCATTCCTTCCATTCAGGTACTAATACACACTAATAAGATATTCTTAAATATCTTCCTCCTTCTCTTCCCCAGGCTAACCAGTGCCAGCTGCCTCAGCCCCTCCTCATACAAAACATCCTCTGTGTGCCTTTGCCACCCTAGAATATGAAGTTTGAATGTTAAGAACTGACACGCAACTTCACAAAAAGCAGGACTGGCACCTAGCAACTGGAACAGCTGTCACCTTTTCCCCAAGGCGATCCCAACAAAGCTTTACATGAATTACATAATTCATTAATCAGGTTTCATTAAAATTACTCCAAAATATGTGTGAGCCTTCCCACACATACCTGTATTTCAGCACTACTGACAGAGTGTTTTTCTTTGTCNTTCACTTTCTTCAACTACTTGCTCTTCCCCTGTGGCCTTTTTCTTGGGCTCATCCTTAGGCTCTGCCAAGGTGTATGACTTTTGTTTCTTAAGCCAAGGGGGAAGGAAACGAGAAATACCCTTGCTTTCAGGTGAAGATTTTTCCTTCTTCTGGCTACTTGGACTACTTTGACTAGTTGGTGCTGGGACAGAAGAATCTTGAGCTTCTCCAGAGGATGTTTCCCTGGACTTTTGATCTCCTGGAGTCTCTGATGCTTCTTCAGGCTTGTCCTTGGCTTTGTCTGGTCCCAGCTGCTCAGAATCTTTCTTTACTTCGGTCTCTGAACCAACTTCAGTTGTCATTATCACAACAGACACTAAAAGAAGCAACAATAAAAACAGCTTTCTTATGTGGTATCACTACTTTTACTGACTCATTATTTGCAGTAATTTGTAGTAATTAATAAACTCCGGTAGATTATTGAACTTACTAGGGTTAAAGAAATACTTATTTTCAAATTTTGTGTTCACAAGACCAGTAAGCTAAAACTTAATGCTCTGCAAATAAAAATATCTACCGTTTCCTTCCCCTGGATAAAATTTTAAGTGGCCTCACTGAAAGGCCATTTGACTTATTATAAGGTACTCCTAATGTTATTGGCCAAGATTATTTCAGAAGTAACTTCAGTTCTCTTTCTACTGAGCTCCTGAGACCCAGAAAATGAATTTTCAGAAGAGCAACCACCTTCTCTCGTCAAATTGGTAGGTATAACTATTTGGCGACACTTACCAACTTAAAATAATTATTGGAAGTGAAAGAGCAAGACTATCAAAGAAATTATAAATCAGTGATATTGTTGAAATTACTAATATGCTGGGGAGCATATTTTTCTAATTCAGGTAAGACTGGGTTCTTAATAAAAAGTTCATACCAATCAACACAAAATCATGTATAACTCTTATACTCTCTTCACTTCTGCTTACTCTTCTGTCAGTGAAATTAAAGACAAATCACAATACTGTAACAACAGGATATGCATTAATAACCTTTCCACTTACCATTACGGGTATTTGTTGAAAAAATATGAACTAAAATAAACAAATTATGTTATCTGTGTGGCATTGTATTGTGCTGTATTGCTTTAAAAGTGGTGTATAACTACTTTTTTCCAATTAATTGAAGTGAGCCAACAAAAATTAGCATACAAGGGTCCAACAAAAGTTTATAATGGTTAGGATTTCATTATTCATCACTGGTATTTACTTACGATCTTTTGAAAACAAAATTAATTTTAAGTGGATGGCCTAAAGTTTAGCAGGTTAGTTACAATCACATTTATATCTTTGTAACGTGGGAACTCTCTTCATTATGATTATCTTCACTACATCCCATCAGAGGCAGGAGGCTCTTAGGTTCAGGACTCTTCCTGAACTCAAATGTTCCCACCCATATCCAAAAAGAGTCAAGAAGGTTATCTAGCTCAGGTTTGATGCAATTAACTTGCACAGAACTTTAAACTGCACTTGAAGGCAATTGAGAACTAACTTAGATCACAAGGCAGCAGCAACACTTTGCCTCCAGGTTTCCAAAGCGCAAGCATAGGCAGTCAGAAATAGTTAACTAAACCATTCCCTAATATAAAAAAGAGGAGAAAAGAAGCTAACAGAGGACTAAATATATAAGAGAAGCCATTCTGGCCAAAGAGATGAGCAATACTGAGCCAAAGGAAACACCATCTTCACAGTTATCTTACTCCAAAGCCTAGACAGCCTTGAACTATCTACAGGCAAATACACAGTAAGCATACCGAGACCAAAGTAGCTGTGTGGTGTGTGGGGGTTTTATGTTCATCACTTAACACTTCACTATCTAAAATCAAAGCATTCCCCAATGGCAATTAAATTAAAAGTTAGTACCTTTACTACAGCACCAGAGATATCTGAATACATTTCAAACTTAAATATTACAGTTATGTAGCTATTTCTAGCACTTTTTATAAAACCCTTCATGTTCAATACTACTATTAAAGCTTGTTGTGATAGAGTATTAAACATTATGCAAGTACTATTTATCTCAGATGTAATGGGCCTTTAAAAGGCAGGTATCCATTTGACTTTTGAGATTAAAGAATTACTATTTAAAGCCATATATTAGTATGTTAGTTTTCAAGCTGCTACTAATCAAATTACATTTTGCTATCACCTTTGTATCTTACACAGGAATGCTCCTATTCTTTCTGAATGGTAGGTATCTTATTAACATAATAACGTTAAACTTTATTATCAAAATGAAAAATGAACAATATCTAGAAAACCAAGCTCAACTTTCCTTGAGAAAAATCAAAACTTCTGCTGATCAGAGAGTATCAATCCACACCGCTTAATAAATTCATAAGGGAGGTTTCATAATTAACAGAGATGGTGGTGATTTCTTTTCATACATCTCTAAGAAAGAACCAATTTTTTCTCAGAAAGTAGCTATAATAATTTTATAAGACTTGATATACAAATCTTCAAAGAAGTTACAGGGAAGCCATTATATTTCCTGCACATTTTTATTGCACTTTTCAAAATATGCAGAAATGCATGAAATACACGTACAAACCTATAAAAAAATCATTATACACCACTCTCAAAATTAGTATCACAAATTGATTATACAGTAAAAAAAGGAGACATCTCCAGGACAATCCTTAGAACTATGCAAAGTAAGTTACCCTGTAAACACATCCCTATGATAACTGTTCTAACAATAAAAGAAACTGAGTCACACATCTTAACTGATTAAATTTAGACAGAATAGCACTGGGTGGTACAAACTTGCTCAATGTGAAACAAGAAAGGTTTTGCATCTCCAAGTGTCCAGGTTTTCATAACCAAAGTTATAGTTATGAGAACTTGGCTTTATACTGCAGAAACAAGGGAAACTTGTTACAGCCCCTGTCTGA
The DNA here is from genome assembly GCA_013389925.1 of Aegithalos caudatus. Classification (NCBI taxonomy): domain Eukaryota; kingdom Metazoa; phylum Chordata; class Aves; order Passeriformes; family Aegithalidae; genus Aegithalos; species Aegithalos caudatus. The sequence goes on along the minus strand of WEIU01002552.1, from coordinate 388,833 downwards.
AGAGGTCTGTCCATGCTCACTTAATGCTTTTATTTGATGCCCACAGCAGGAGGGAATTCTTTCATGAGCTCAATTTCCTATAAGCTTGTAACTTCAGTGCTCTTTGGGGCAGGGAGGGGAGAGGGAGAGAAGAGGGGAACCCTACAAAAGGAAGCACACCTCTCTGCTGGGTCTGTGTATTTCTTTATACTCCCAGTAGTCTCTGAATTAACTATGAGGAGGTGGATGAGTTAACTAAACAAGGGCATTGACCAAGAGGGTAAGTTATAGTCTTCCCAAAACACCTACCTCCTCTACCACACTAGCGGTTGTTGTGTGGTTGTTGTACATTTCTTGTTTCCAGAGTCGAATGTTGTTACGAGAACTAGCCATCCCTTGCAAACACAAAATTGGGTCTTGCACTCCCTATCTCAATGCTCTGTCAGTTTTGTAGTTCACAGAAAAAAACAGATAGGGAGGAGAAAACACTGGAGGTTCTGACATCAATCTATGCTTGCAGTTTGTCAAGCCTCTGATGTTACCTTATACTATAGTCAAGCAATCAAGAAACCAGGTTTTCTGAAAGTGGCTTTTCCCTGATTCCCTCCTGCCCTCATGGGGAAGACCTCACATGATCTCACTCAGCTCTGGCCCAACAGCCAACAGTGTGCCAGAAAGCAAATGGAACAAGCAGCAGGCAGCATTTGTCTCAGAAAGGATATAGGGAAGAAATAAATCAAATCAGATTGCAAATTTAGAATTCTCAACTTCAACTGCATGTTTTCTTGCTTTCCTCTCTTCAAGTAAACTCTTGTTTATTCTTACTACATTAGCACGAGCACACTACATACTTTTGCCCCCATAATCTTTTGTAAGCTCTGTAACAACTGTAGCAGGATAGCTTTCTCTTTATCTCACCTTTTTTGTATTGTCAGGTAACATTAAATCTGTGTTTCATTTTGAATTGAGAACAAGAATAACTATACTGCAGTGAGAGTAGACTAAAGAGAAGGACCTTTGGGGTGATGCTCAAACAAAGAATTACCATGTCTGAACAGAGAAAAGGAAAATCTTGGTAGACTTTGCAATTGACATTAAGCCTATGCACACTAAACCACAAGTGACAACAGCTGTATCTTTTGTAATCCTCCAGAAAACTGAATGACTATCTAAACTGCAAGGATGAAGGTGGGGATGGGATGGCAAAAAATACTGTAAAACATTTTGCAATTTCTGAAGACAAGGTGAGATTTTTAAAACAGATCCCACTTTTACAGGAAGCAGATGATCTGCCCCATTTATAACTCCACTAACTTCCCCAAGCAAGGGTGCTGACCAGGAAGCAACTGAAGACAACAGATATTCTCACTTCTCTCCATTCATCCCTTCCTCTCTCTTTTTACTGCACTGAGAATAAACTTAGTGCTGGCTGGATTTCACAGCTGAAAGCAGAAAAGGATGCTACATTCTTTCCTTACACTCTTTCCTCTCAAGTGTATAGATTGGTCAGCTGGTCAATAGCTTTCTTCCAGTTACTAGCATAAATTCTTGAAATGTAGTTTTCTGACCAAAAGGATTCCTGTCACCATAGATAAACTAGAAACTGAAGAAATAACACAAACTTTTTTTTTTTTTTAAAAAAAGGGGGCGGAAAAAAGAGAGACAGGGAAAGAAACAAGTATAACTCAAACATCACAGACAATATTAAAACCAGCTGCAGTGAAATGAAGTTTTCTTTGGTGATGCATCTTTTACTTCACTGCTTCTGTTACAGTATTTCTAATTTATCAGCACAGAGGAACAAATCCATATCCTTTCCCATACATTTCTGGATCTCATTTTACTTATTTTCTGAGTATACAAAAGTCAAAAATGCAGTCCTAAACTTGTTTCTTCTTTTTTTTCACTTTGTCACTGAAATTCATAGCAAACTGCAGAAATAAAAATTGCTTTGATAGTTGTATCTCCATCAGTCTACTAGGATTCACAGAGAAACCATCATGTCATAGAAGCAAAAGGAAAAAAAAATCAACCTACTTCTACAGAAATAAATTACAGCTCAGTGCACTAAAAGCCAATGTGTGTCTGTGCAAGTCATGTAATTTTCTGGATCACCACAGTATTAATAATTTATTTTTTAAATCACTACCTTCATAAATATTCCAAGTATTTCTCTCACATGGGCTACACACAAAAAAATCCAAAAATATATTAAAAAAAAATTCCTAACATCAGAAAAAAATACACATGAAAATCTGAAACAAGGTCACGTGAATTTCAACTGCCTAAAACAAAGCAAAAATACTCCCAAATAAAGTTGTTTATTTCTTGTCATATTATTGATCTGAAGCTCAGCAGAAGCTTGATCTGCATTTCACAGTTGGTTAGGACACATCATTCATGCTTGCTGTTTTCAACATGTAAGATTTGTTGATATAAAAAGCTATAAAGAAGTAGAATCCTAGCTGGAAGAGTTATTCATATTTTAGAGTGTAAAAGAATCTGGTTTAAACAGTAGGTAATACCTGAAGAAGTTGGTACTACAACTAGATTTTTCAAACACATAAATCAGTTCTTTTCTGTAGAATACAATAATTTATATTTCAAACTTGGCTCAAAGTAGTTACTAAATAACTTTTAGATTTCTGCTGATTTAAAAACTTCTATTTTATCATTGGTATGTAAATAAGCCAGTTCACAGTATTCCATGATTCTGTGTAGCATCATTTTGCTGAAGGTGACAATATAACCCACCCACATTCTATTAGCAGACAAAGCAAAAAGTAAATCCATTTCTCCTTTTAGTCATTATTTAAATGGTTTACTACAACTGAAAAGACATGGGGTGCTCTGAATGCCAAGGAATAAATTCTACTAAAGACTGAAGTTTTCAAATTTGAGATCCTTATTAAACCAAAAAAAATCTCTAAAGTTGGCTTAGATCAATCAGTAACATTTATATCACACAGTTCCCAATTAAATATTGTTCTGCAATCATATATCAACCCAAAATCACCCCAGTTCTCCCAAAGGAACTGGCATTCTTCTCTATATGTATATATAAACAGAAGTGTTTATACATTCATACTTTGAGAAAGCTGAATGTAATAATTTGGATTACATTCATATTTAAACACGTTCTTAAAACAAAATAGATCATACAAAAGTCAAAGATCAAGTTTAGCAAACTAGTGAGTATGACAAAAAAGTTACAACAGAAAAAGCAGGAGAAATGGGTATGTTTTATACATACAAAATCCAATCACCTATTTTTAAATGATTAATCAAAGGCAATCTCTTAGCAATTGAACCCAAGCCTAAGTTTTTACACACTGAACATGACAAGGACTGTTCCAGTCTGCTCCTACCCTGATGATCACTGTGCACAAAAATCAAGGTTAACTGCAGAGGCTGAAGAGACAGACTGCAGACTCGGCTTTTTTGTGAGTCTCTGCAGTAGCCACAGGGCAGAAGCCTGTCAGAGTTCATTGGTTTCCCAGGCTGTGACAAGACCACCAGAGCTGGATGATCTCCTGCTGTCATGGCTCTTCACTGCAGGCTTAGAAGGTAACACACTGAAAAACAGGCTAAGAACAATCCTACACCATATACAGCCAAAAAAACCCACCCAAATTCCTTCTTCTAAAGCTTCACAGTTCATGGAGGAAGCTTAAGCAATAAACCTGTACTGATTCAGCCTTTGTAATAATATGTCCTAGTAAAATTTTTTCCCAAATGTAAGCCCATGAAAGAATTGCCCTTTCTCCTCACGATTCTGTTTCGGCTTCCTCCTGAACTGGGAGCTTATTCTCAGGGAAGTAACCAGGAGAGCAAACTGACATTGCCAGTCTGTGTATTGGTCAGCAGATGGTGCCATAATAGCTCTGAAAGTCAGTAGCACATTTCAAAGGTCAAACTTGAAACAGCAACAATACTCCAATTTCAAGTCTAATTCCCAGATCGTGACAAGTGATGGAATGCTTTCATAGAAGCATTAACATAACATATTTTAATAAATATATATATATAAATATAACTTCAGAGCCATGACTTCAGAGTGAATCATGACTCCATGACAATGTAAGTTATGAACACGTGTGTGTCTAAATACATACAGGTATTCACATAATGTCAAAGCTTATCTCCAAGAGTAGAAATGGCACACAATGGTGTCCTTGCAAAGAATCCTATGCCTATGAAATCTACTTTCCAGGGAATTACAGGCATGTCACAGTGGCTGGCAGCCCCTGAGCTAATAGAAACTATACTCATAAGCATCCTTTTATCTAGATAATGGAGTCACTATTCAAAACAACAGATATCTTACTAGCCTTCATGTTTCTATCCATGCTGTCATATACTTGATAACTTGAAAACATGTAATGTTTCCCTCCCAAATGCATTCTTGTCCTTATTTAAATATTGAAGTTTCTAGAACTCATTTTTATACTGTGAGAAAATTATTGTAGTTGTGTAACCATTCCTTGCAATGTACAGAACACAGACAACTCATCATAAAAACACTGGTATGTTCCTACATAGGATGGTGAGAATTCATAAGGTAGTTCTGAAACAACATAAGACAACTATTAGTGCAATTCCAAAGATTGCTGTGAAAACAAAACAAAACAAAAAAAAAAATCAAGGATACAGATAGCAAATTGAATGTGACAGAAAAAACTACTTCTGTCTAAGATTGCAAAGTATCTGTGAGTATCTTATAAAGTGAGTTTAGACAGAATATTTTCACAATAAAACTATTATGCTGACAAATTTCTGTAAAGCAACTCTGGGGAAGTCACCTCAACTCTTTGTAGACTCAAATTATATCCTGGAACATGACTATTTCTCAAAATCTTTTTCCCTGTTAAAGCAGTACAACACATACCTATTACTTATCACCCAAGTGCCTCAACAGAACACCTGCTGCAGGCCATCTCCATTTTGCCTGGTGAATTACTTGGTCACTGAAGTCCATATACAACTTTAAAGGCCTAGTTTTAATGGGTTGAAGGAAAACTCCAGAAAGGAAAGATAATACTACAAGAATGAAAACCAGTGAGAATTCTTTAAAAGCTGTTTTGTTAAAAATTATCGTCTGACACCGTGCAGCAGTGTCTAAAAATGTGTAATAAAACAAAGAAAATAATGTTGGAAATCACTGTTTTCCAAACTAAATGAAATCCAGTGAAAACTCTATTCTTTGTAACAGCAGCTGTAGAACATGTAAAGCTCAACCCCAAGGCTTTCAAGAAAATCAGAACATAAATACTACACATAGCCAAGTTGCAAAGCCCACATTGGAAACTGAGATCACATTTAAGCAAATATACATCCTGCAGCTCTCTTGGTGCTACCTCTGCCATACCTAGATATAACAGAAATCTGTTCCCTCTGTATTTTCAATCTACAAATACGCTCCTATATTAAGACAAAAAATAAGTCTCAAACAGCAAATTAATTTCAATCATTAAATTTGTCTTTGCCACAGTACATATGCTCAAATATCATCTGTTTATCAAGATAGCTTTTGCTCTTCCCCAGCACTGAAAAAAAGAATGTTGTAATGTGGTGAGAATCCGACAGTCATTTTGAAAGCTGTGTATTGAACAAGTGACTCCACCCAGGCCCTGACACTGCTAGAGAAGGACATGCTCAAGTGGAAAAACGGGATTTAGTTCCAAATTCATTCCAGCAGACAGAAAATGAACATGGGTCAAGAGACAGCTCTGTTTTCCTATTATCTGTCCAACAAACTAAGAACAACATAGATTTCAAGAAAAGTCTCTGCCCTATTTTTAAAATCAACTTTGCAAGTTTACAGTGGGTTTTGTCTGTTCACTTTAAACCCTCATGATAACCACAATTTGAGATTAAAACCAGCAGTGAGTGTTCATTTGTTCCGAGCAATGCTGTCCCTCAATCTCCATTCCTATCCTTCCACTCTATCCCACCTTGCCAAATGGCTGGTTTTATGACAGTCACACAATTTCACTGAAGCACAGGCAAACATGTAAATTTTTCCAGTTCTTAATAAAGAAGCTGTGGGAGGTGGGGGTGGACAATGACAATTCCATTTGAGTTCTGTAAATTATTTGCCTTGTTCTGATTTGAATATGATTGGTTTGTAGATGCCACAATAAAAAAATCCCATTTCCAGCTATCATTCTTTCTATGTATAATGTATAGGCAAGATTAAAAATAGGTTCTTTTTATACTGACAACATTATGTTCACTCTTGCATACAGTATGCTTACAAGGCACTTACAATAACATAGTTAATCAAAACACTTGCCAACTTGGTGAAAAATAATGTACTAGTACCTGAGAATTTTTTGTACTGCCCCAGCGTAATAAAGTTCCTGAATGGTGGAATTCCAGATGCACATCATTGTTTTGACAAGTATCCATTTCCTCTTTAGTGGAAGTCATATAGAGAATTATTACCCTCTCACATGTTCAGGAAGTGTACAACAGCATGCAAAAAGAGAAATCTTTGCAATACCAGGATTCAGTGTCAGGGAAAAAAAACAGGGAAGCAACTAGTCTGTGCTTTCAGTAGTGAGAGACCAGTACACGCACATTTAAAAGTAATTTTCATAAGCAGATACAATCATTAAATTTTTTTCACAAGCACATTGAGGCTGAATGTCATACAGATGTGGACACTACTGAGATCACATTCAAAATGCCTGCTAGCTTTTTATTTCAGCTCATCCAACCAGGAACCACAGCCAAAACACAACTGTCAAATGCATTAAGAGAGTTTGCTCTGGCATATACAAGACTAGAGTTCAATCCATAAATGTTTACAAAGCTTTAGGGTCTAAACATAACCACAAAAATGACTTCTTTGGCAGCAACATCAGTTCTATATTTCCACTTTAAAGGGCATTTCATTTTTGCTATTGCCAAATTTAAGCACCACAGAGGGCACAGTCCTCTTAGGCAAGCCACCTCAACGATACTGGTAGATGTTTGCCATTACTGAGGGAAACAGAGCTGGAAAAAGTGACAATAAAATTATAAAGCCTTTTATGCAGGTGACAGGAGAATCATCTCCTGCCACTATTCCTTTTTTAGTGTATGTTTTCCTGAACCAGAATTGAAGTTGTAATACAGAAATTGATACTGCCACACTTTCTTACCAATAATAAATTCAGTGTCAAATACTTAATTAAATTACATCCCTGGCAATTAATCTTAAACAAGCATAGTCCAAATTCCAAGTAAGTGCAATGTTTCAAGTACATGGTTAAGTATTTTTGGACTTCTGCTGTAAAGTTGCAGCTGTATCTTTACTGGGTAAGTTGTTACCAGTGTGTGAATCATCTGTGGAAGAACATGTGGAGAGCTTAATGCACATGCAAATAAGCAAATCCAGGTCACTAAATGTATAATACAATTTAAGAAGAAGAGTCCCCAACCAAACAAAAAATAACTACCATAAATTAAAAGCACAATAGTTAAAACCAGGAGAATTCTCACTTCCTGCTGCAATGAATAAAAGCTATCCAATATTCCCTGATTGTTCTCCCACATTCCTCAAACCTTAGAGGTTAGCCACCTGAGAGGTCGTGTTTCAATATTTTAGTTTTAATGTTTGCAGCTAGCACGAGCTAACTGAGTCTTTCACGTGCTACTGGAACAGAAGTATTCCCTTGAAAAAGCAGAACCAATTTGCTCAGCGCTTCTCACCTACTCAAAATAATTATAATGCACAGCAAATGATATATGCAAAACACAACACTGCAAACTATTTCCTACATACTTATGTTTACTGAATGTATAAGAAGTACTGAAACTAGAGATGATACTGCTCTTCTAAAAAGTATGCGTCTATTGCTCCTGTGGGAGTTAGCTCTGCCAATCCCAAGCAACAAAAAGCAGTGGAGATGCCTCTTAGCTGAGCAAATAAAACTGGCAGCCAAAATTTCATCACTCCCATGGGCTCTTCTGAATGCTGGTATATTTGATAAGAAGAGTGAAAACATGAATAAATTTCTACAAGTTTCCTACTTTTCATGGCAGTGGCTTCACAACTAACAACACTGCAACCACTGCAACATCTCTGGGTGAGACAAAGTAAAAGGAGCCTAGTTCATTTCTGAATCTAGATGTCAGGAACAAGTTTAATGGAGAAAAAGGCAAAAGACAATGCTAATAATTCTGGGTTTGTGCCTGGACTTCAGCACTTAACATGTTTATTAGTCATCTAAGTGCCTTAGCTGTTTTGCGCTTTTGGAAGGACATTCCCAGCATGAAAGATTGTAATATGAAACAGATAACAGGATATGCATGAAAGTCCCAAGGGAGTAACTATTTAAACAAAGTTTTCTTTGGAGAGTTAGGGAATGGCAATAGATAAGGAAGATTTAAAAGAATAATTCATTTGTGAACACCAAGAGCAAGGTGGGGAGGAGTATTTATAACTGTCTTGTCGACTCGAAAAAAGAATGTTGTCCTGCCAAACCACAAATTTAATTACACTCCCATATAAATATAAGAATATACATCACAAACTGCAGTTTACCAAAGCAGCCTCACCCATTGCAGAAAAGCCTTTTTATGACCACATACAAATGGGGATGGTGTCTTGTCACAGTAAGCTTTCAGGTCAAGGAGAGCCTTTATTCTGCCTTCTCAGGCTGTACTTTCAAGTGGTCACTCTGTACATGCAGAAAAGTTTCAACCATTTGAAACAGTCCAAATCAAACACAGCTCCAAGATGACAGTAATTTATTGTCTTAAAATTTTATTAACACAAACACATAACAACACTGTAAAGACTTTGAGTGACACTCCCACTCTGCACTGGCTTATGGGTTTCTTGCTTCCTTTTGGGCTCAGCAGTTTACTGAAGAAATGCTAGAAAGCATTTGTTCTCCATGGGTATGCTTCTTATGCATTTAATGTTAAATCCAAAATCTTGTTTGAGCTCAGAGTCACTGATTTCCCTTGTCCTATCTAGATTTTTAAAATCCCAAGTACTTTGAAATAGAAAGCAAAGAAAAATGAAAATTGGTGAAGGCTACAGACAAAACGATTTTTTTTTTTGACCATGGTATACTGTTTAACAACTGGGCTTTTTTTGCAAGACCATACTTCTGTGTGTGGAAGCAATAGAGAGCATATGTCAACCAAAAGGACAGGAGTCCCAGTCCTGTTTAAAATGACATAATGCTCTTTCACAAATCAGGAGTACTTGATTAGTTCTCAAAGTGTGATGTCAGAGATCAAGAACTGGAGCTCTGGTTTGGATGAAGTCTGAGGCATGCTAGTCTCAGAATTCTGCCTAAACATAAGAAACTCAACAAAACTGTGTGTAAACTTCTAGTACGCGTTAAATGTATCTGACTGAGAGAAATACATCCATGTGACAGACTTAAGTTTTGGGAGAGAGTAGGAATAACATGTAAATTAACATTTAATAAATTTACTAAAAAGTTGATACAAAAACCTCACTAAAAGGGAAGGACATGCTATAGCTCTCAACTCCTTCTTGCTCTCTTTTATAAAGACAGAACTTGGAAAAAGCAAGCTAGCAATGAGACATCACTGGAGAGAAAGTCAGGAGTAAAAAAAAAAAAAAAATGGGGTGGGGAAGGAAAAAACAGGAAACAGACGCTGAAGACAAAACAGGAAAGAAGGTCATGATTTGTCTAATAGCCAAAAAGCTGCAGTGAGGCCAGGGAGGGGGCAGGGTGGGAAGACACCAGAATTCCAGTACAGGCTAAGTTATATCATAGATGCTACTGGTCAGCCCACAAGATCTCCAAGCATTGGTCCTTCAAGTGCCAGGCTGCAGGAGATCCAGCATCTATATACACATCACTTCTAAGGCTCTTCCAGAGTAGCTTCTTAATTTTTGTACATCAGTTTTGTGACAAGTCTCAAGACTTGCTCCTCTGATCTAAGATGTAAACAAGAGCACTCCTTCCTTTGCACTTGCAATTATTTTGTGTATTTATTTTTAAGCAGTGAATACTTGCTTTGGATTGCCTAATGAACTAAGTGAAAAGTTGTACTTCCTGGAAAAACTGTGTTACTGTATCTCCGAATCCATGAAATGACAGAATTCTGATTAGCTCAGTTATCTAGACATCCTTAAGTTCATTCAACATCAAGATTAGAAGCATGCTACTTCAACAATTCAAATCTTTGGCTCACCAGTTCCTACAGAGTAAGCTTCTTTCTGGTCTAACAACAGATCAAGAATTATATCTCCTTTATTTTCTGCTGAAGACCTCCAAGGTGTAAAAATATGAATCTGAAGATGAGCTAAGTGCTTTGCAGCAGTTATAAAGTTGACCCATCTAAAGAAATATTTCTGATTTTAGCAGAAAATAATTTTAGAGATAGACAAAGTTGAGGACTATGAGGAGAAAGTGATAGACGAGGCATGCTCACTAGGACAGTAGTAGAACCAGAACAAAAATAGATCTCAGGACCTCTGTTCTTAAACACTGACATCAAGTACTTCTAATTGTTCCATAAAAGGAGACAAAATCATAGCCTTTCACTTATTTTCAGCTAAAACTCAGAGGTCACTTCTCTCCAAAAACATAAGGGTGATGGTCCACAGGGGAAGACTGTTTTTCCTTAGAAAAAAGCACTCTTCCTAAATTCACATAGAAGAGAAAAAGTGGAGACAAGACTTTTTGATCCGTTTACATTCTGAGGTCTAAACGCACAAAAATTGCATTACATGTACAGTGTGTCAGAACTGTGTTACGTGGGAGTTATGAAACTTACAAGAAGTTATGAAATGAACTTTTTTACTTCTAAAATTATAAGCAAGAACAGAAGTATCCCCAGCTTAATTTCTACTGAAAGCTATCACACAAGCTAAAACTTTATGCACACCAAGAGACAACATTTTCATGTTGAATATTCCAAGCTAATTCATGCTGTATGACATCACTGAAAATCTGAAGTCCAATTAAAGTCTCAAGGAAACAGACAATATTAACTATACATTCCAATTCAACAGAATTAGATTTCACCACATGTATGTACAAAATGAACCAAATCCTCATCAGGTGAAGAATTGTGTTGGCAGACTCCTCCTATGAGGTACTGATGTCATCACATGATTCCCTGCAACTTCATTAATCACCATGGCCACATTTGCACAGAAACAATTCAATACTTGAAGCAAAATGAATATGCAGTCTTCGTTCCGCACAGAGTAACTGCAGCATTTCTCATGCCAATTAAAACAATGTTTCGCTGTCTTCTTTAACAAAGGAGAATGAATTTCAGACTGCACATGTCTATAGAATACACTATAACACTTCAGATAAAAATCTTAAATATTAAACTTACTGGAAAAGGGAAACAGAGAATGAAACTGAAGGCATTCCTCTTAAGATATACCGATAAGGAATACAGCACATTTGGTGTGACTTCCAAGTAAGAGTTTCAAATTGTTAAAGAAAAAAATACTTCTGTCCCACAAAGACTATGTGAAATATACAAAATATTGTACAATATTTCACATAAAATGGAAAGTATGCTAAACTATCCAAAAAGATTTCAAAGTTATTTCTATAATTCTTATTCTGAAGATGTATTACCACCTTGTGTTACTCAACACCAAAATGAATATTTAAGCCTTTTAAATATATTTATAGTCATAAGATCAAGAGATGTTTAGATGAAAACAGTGAAGAAAGAACTATGTTGGAGTACATGGTTCCATAATCCTGTAATGGGAAATAGATTCCCTAAAATTCCCAAAACATAGCAACAAGGCTGTTTTCAGATATGATGTGTGGGCTTCACCATTTGCAACATGCTGAAACCCTTCTTACTTCATACTAGTTTCACACATAAGCATCTCTTTCATCCTCTTTTCTTCTCCCTCCCCTCTAGTACCTTCACTTAATCTCACTTGCTTTTTTTAGAATCTTCCTGATTATCAGTTAAGTACTCTGTCTTCCACTCTTAATTCCATCACCATTGCTAGAAAGCCAGGGTGCCAAACTGTGTCAAGAGCCTGGCTTACATCCAGATAGTTTAGTGCCTCACCTGAACAAAAATAATATAAACTATTTAATATACAAGCTGGATTTTTCTTTCCAATCTTGACCACAGAAGGACAAGTCCACAGAAGGACAAGTAAAATAAGCTGTTCACAAAATTATGTGAATCTCTTTATTTGCCAACTGATCAAAACAAAAGAAATTTCAAATGTAGTACTTAAAAGCTACTCAAGTAATGACAAATTAAGTCACGGGCAAACACATAATATGAATGAAACAACTTCAGAAATAAAAGAATGCTTTTCTGCAGCTAATTTTTTAATGAGAACTATATTACTGTCTAGTATTGGGATTTTCTTTCTGCCCAAAGCAACTGGAAACCAGTTCAGCCAACATATCACAAAGAGGTCCTGGGAGGCTAGAGAGATTCAGTTTTTCTTCTTCTGTGCAACACAACACAGATTCCAGTGAGCACTTTCAACATCTCAAATAATTGGGGAAGTAACAGAAATACTCTTTAAACAAAGCAGTAATAAAATATGAGAATCTTATAGTTCACCAGATTTTTCTGCTCATATCTCCCAAAGCATCTTGTTCAAAAAGCATGGATTGATTATGTTCTTGATCCATAGTCTATGAAGACCTTTGCAGTCCCTAACTGAAGGGATTACAGGTATCCAAAATGAGACTTCCTTCCATATGGAATCTCTCCCAGAACAGCTCCTGAGTAGCAGAGATGAAAGTGGCAGACCTAAATTGCTCTGATTCTGCCTGACAAAAACCACAAGGCAAAGCCTGTGTAGAAGAAAAGGATTGTACGCTCTGTTGACGCTGTCAGCGACCTCCTTTAAACTGTCATGGCTGGGATGAATGGCCTAAGTCACCAATCCATTTTATGACTGCTCAATCTGAGCCAGGGTTTAAGTGCATGCTGTGCTGCACAGCCTACGTTAATCTCAGTACACGTTCAGATACATGGAGAGCTGCAAGCTGCCCATCGGACAAAGAATAGCCCTCATCTTCACTCTAAAGGAGGACTGTGTTTGTTTAAGGAGCAAACTTTCCAGTTCAAAGAATAAACATAAAGTTTTAGCAAAAATACATATTCTTCATTACGCAACTCGGAGCAGGTTTTACTGCTTGCAGACCTCCTGCAGAGGTGGTAGAAACATCACAGTCTTTTTCTTCTCTCAAATTTGACCATGACACTACTTTGAGAATTGGCTCTAACTAATCTGTAGTAATCCTTTGGTATATGAAGATAAATACATCCTTGAGTAAATGAAAATAAACTCAGCAGGAACAAAAATCAATTATCAAAAGAAAAACTGTAAGAGGGAAAGATGCCATTTGTCTTTTCATTAATTCCTAGCATTATGGGCCTGCCGAAAAAGGAAGAATACTGAAGTTTCTTGGAAGCTGTGCAATATTTCTTCTACTTAAGTGTTTAATCCCTTCAGGAAACACAGCAAGAATAAAAGGAATGCAAACAAATTTTAAGAAGCTCTGTTACAGCACGTTTTTCTTCTTCTAGCTCTGAGCACTTTGAGAATGATCCAAGAAAAGTTTTTAACATTTATAAACTAAGTTCATGAAAAAAGCTAACATTTATAAAAAACTTACAGGGAAAAAATTAGGCTGTTTTGTAAAGAAATTTGTATTGCTGTGTTTTAAAAATTCCTTTAGGCTGCTTTAATTATAGATGCTCAAACAGATCTGACAACTAGTTTGAAAATGTTAAAATCAAGTTCATTAATGAAGTGACTACAGTACTCCATAAAGCCACTTTCTAAAGATGTTTCAAGTCTGCATTTAAGACATCAGTGAAGCCCTTCTAAAGTATTCGGTTTAATCTTTCATAAACAGAGTTTTTTTCTAAAAAGAACAACAAAGAATCTTAGGTTATGTATATAGCAAAGCAAGAAAAGCCCTCAAGGTTAGATGCTAACTTTTAAGTATGTTCTGAACAGAGCTAGAACCAACCATGTACTGAAACAGAGAAGTTGTATTTCTTAAACCACCAGAACAGGTATCCCACTGTGTTACATATCCTACTCATGAATCAGTTGCCCTGCAGCCAGTATGCATTGACCAAGACCATCAATAAGGGGGTGAAAAACCTTTTACCTCAAAAAGATCAGCATAGTCTGCAGAAGAGCATTGTTTCTGAGGATTTCTAAACACACAGGTTGTACTGATTTGATGACAAAGCTACCTTTAAGAATACATCCTCTGATTTCAATTGGTTAGCAGTAGTTACTGCTCTGTCAGACTGTGTGCATACGCCTGCACACAGGTATTATCAGGATTTTTCTCAAAAAGCCTCTATTTTTGTTCAATAGTTGTTAAAATTTATTTATTTCAGCAGTAATGTTAAATTTGGCATTGCTGTCATGACACTCAATTGGGTTGTGGTTGACCCCTAATGTAACTTTCAGCATACAAAGCAGCAAGGCCTTTTCCCCACTCCTCCCTGATATCTCGTACACCTATAAGAAAATTCCAGGGGTCCTTTACAGCTCTGCCATGGCACTAACAGCCTGTCACTATATTTTGAAGAGTAAGAAGATGTATCATAAATTCTTCCAGGCACCGTAGAAGCTTGCAGTAGGTTTTTTTAATAGAACAAATATATCCAACTAATGTTTGAGCTATGCCTCTTTCAGTTCAAGTTTGGTGTCCAAATATCTATATTCCTAAACACCATTTCTTAGCAGGCAGCATTTAATTCCCAAACAAAACTACATATAGCTTAAGACAGAAGATGCTATACCACAATTCACAGTGCTATTCTGGACACATGTATCAGCACATAAACGTGTTGTTAGATTGTTAAGTACTAAAGAGCATCAGTACTTGACATACTATCACAAAAAGTGGTAGTGCTGAAAAACATGGGTTTCTTATCTGACATTTCCCTTTTTAAAATCACAAATCTCTAGAAAATTATGTTATCATAGCTGTTTTTCTCCAGTATCTCAAAGCAGCAAGTATGTGTCTGTATACACCCAAACTACTTCAGCAGCTCACAGCAGTTAAAAAGGAATAGCTGTAAAACTCAGTGGATTGGTTTGGCACATACCTGTTACATTTTGGGGCTTGTACCCCAAGCTGCAGCATTTTTGTTACCTCATCCAATTCACTTAACTACATTAACAGTAGCTGCAGTCCTATTTTTGATCATAGGATAAACACATTCTAAAAACAAACAAAAGGAGTGTAGACATAGCCATTGGAAAGAAAGTCAGTTGGATTTAATTTCCCTTATTAAACTCTAACATTACATGTTTGTGAAACTACAAATATGTAATCAGCAAGCAAGCAAGCAAAGAGACTAATTCTAGGCAGAAGTAAGAGTATTTTGACTGAAATCTTGACTCAAAGGTGGTCTTAAGTGAGCCAAGATATTTATTTCCAGTTTGAACAAGAAGCATGACTACTATATAAATAACACCCTCCCTTGCTTTAACCTAGATATCACCAGTGCCAAAAAAAGACACAGAAAGTTCTGATCCCTACAGGACATATTACCAAATCTACATATTGTTCTAACCAAACTTTAACAGAACAAGGCCCTAATATGCATTATTCTATTATATCTTAAATAAGTTTAATAAATTGAACAGCACTGTAACTTTTTCCCTAAACACAGAGGTTTCTTTTCATACTTGAAATAATGTATGCACTCTTAATAAATGAAACATTAAAGAAAAAATAATAATTAAACTATTATGGAACCAAACTTTCCATTCTTAAAGTGTCTCAATAAACAGGGTTGAATTTCAAAAACCCAATTTCTCAGACAGGGCCCTTCACGCAAGTGCCACATGAATATCCAATGCATTTTGAAACTTCAGGATCATGACCTCTCCAAGGAAAATTTTCATACAAACTCTTCAGCTGAATAGCATGAAACCAAAATGAACAGCTTTGTCCACAACTGTGTATGGTAGTTCCACCCTACCAAAACACTTCAAACAAATCACTCCCTTTGTATTGGAGTTGTGTAGCTACTTGATGAATTTAAGACTGAACATTAGCAACCCTTTATTTTAGCTTGTATTTTCTTGACCTCTCACTACCCCATTGAGATTTTTTGGTGGTTTTTTTCAGATGAAATAGTTACAGCTAAAGGAATCAACGATCTAGCTGGCTTAGTGCTCTGCACAGTGCAGAGGGACCACCCAGATTAATCTGTCTTTACTGGCAACGTGCAAATACAATTTGAATTTTACCCAACATGAATATCAAACTAGATTTTAAAAGCAGATCTATCAGTAACATTAAACATTTTAGGCAAAAAGAGTTAGATGAGTGTTCCTCTCCTTACTGTACTCCCTCCATTGGTGACACCTCAGTACTGTAAGATACTGACTCCACCACAGCCCTACACGAGGCTGGCAGCCTCTCTGCTCCAAGCACTTTGCTGCAGTGTCACACAGCCCCCACTTCTCAGGAACATAAGGCAAGACCCTGGGCAGCACAGAACAAAAGAGCTCAAGAGTTTAAGGTGATTAATAGATATTCTTAATGAAGTCTCTAAATACTCTTGACTTAGCAAATATTCTTCTCTATCATACTAGTCATGAATAAAATTGATATTACTGTAAGAGTAAGGAAAGCATGTTGTAAGCATACACATACTATGCTCATTTGTTCTGTTGTAATACAAAAGCTTTCAGAGATACCCTACCATTGGATGAGGAAATCTAAACTATATAGCAATACCACAGTGGAAAGAAAGTGTAAACTACTTAATTGAGAATCTGATTTAAAAATGAATGGTTATAAATTTCTGGACTAACTATATTAAATACAAGTTAAGTGGTTTGGGTTTTTTCACACAACAAACAAACGAGATTTTGGGATGAGATTCCTTAAAAGGCAACAGGATTAGCAAACCAAATGGTATTTGCAAGGTTTTGAAATAGGTGTCGTTTATTTTCAATTCTTGATGACCAGGAGAACTATTCTGACTCTTTAGTATCTAACAATCCAAACCTCCTAACACTTAGCAAAACTGAAAGTAGGACTTTGTCAATTTACATTGCTGTCATAGCACTCAGCATCTCCTTTATGCACCACTTTAATCTTTCAGAATAGGAACACAGAAACCCAATGTGCTTTCTCTGTTGCTTTGAAGAGACAACTCTTTTTAGCCACTCAAAGAATGTGTTCTGCACTCTCTCATAATTTAATCACTGTCAGTCATAACAGCCTATTGTGAAAAATAATCCACTCATTTATTTTATCATCAGTGCACTCAAGCATGGTCAATTTACGAACAACATAGTCACATGCATTAGCCACGAGAGATCCATTACAGAGCTGCTGGAAAGTTTGTGAACAAACAAATTGCTTTCCTCTGATTATCCATAGGCTAAATCTAGAAGTCTCACAGTCTTTCATCATCCTAGTCTCATAGGAGAAACAAAAGAAAGCCTTCAAGCAATAGTGCTAGTATTTACCTCAAAACATGCTCACACAGCATGCTAATTAAAACTTTAAATTTTAATATTAAATTATTATTACACTAATAATATCTCATCCAAATCAGGTGCTTATGGAATAAAATGTCATTTTAATCCCACCACAGTAGCTCACAGGACATCTGACAGAAGCAGCTCTTTTTGCTGAGTGTCCAAAAGCACAGCTGCCACCAAAAGCGCAGGAGCTGTAGAAGGAATGCTAAAATGAGCTACCAGGCTGTAGGACAATCAGGAGTAGCCACATAGCAGTCAGACCAATACACCTGCATGCATTTAACAAGCCCTGCTCACAGTGCCAGGTTAATGAAGTCATGCAAGTGACATCTATGAGCTCTAAGAGATCCAGACATTGTTAATCCAAGAATTGTCACTATGCATTAGCAGTTAGAAGATGGACAAGTTAGGCATGAGTACACACATTTTTTAAACTCTTGCACACAAATGTATGGGTGCCACTCAGCAAGACCTGGACAGGTTTGAGAGCTGGGCAGAGGGGAACCCAATGACATTCAACAAAGATCAGCAAGGAGTAACCCCATGCACTGGTAAAAGTTACCTGCAGTAGGTCTGAAGAGAAGGACCTGGGGATCCTGGTGCACAGCAAGCAGTCTGTGAACCAGCAGTGTGCCCTTGTGGCCAGCAAGGCCAGTGGTATCCTGGGATGCATTAGAACATTAGAAAGAGCAATTCCAGCAGGTGAAGGGAGGTGATCCTGCCCCTCTATTCATCCTTAATGAGGCTGCACCTACAGTTCTGAGTCCAGTTCTGAGCTTCCCGGTCCAAAAAAGGCAAGGAACTACTGGAGAGAGTTAAAGTGAGGGCTATGAAGGAGATTAGGGGACAGAAGCTTCTCTCTCAGAGCTGTGACTGTTAGACCTAGAGACAACCAAAGTGATCTTATCAGTGTGCACAATTATCTAAAGGACAGGTGTCAAGAAGATGGGGCCAGACTCTTGAGTGGTGCTCAGTGATAGGACAAGGGACACAAACTCAAACATTGGAAGTTCCATCTGAGTACGAGGAAAAACTTCTTTACTGTGAGGATGACAGAGCACTGGAACAGGCTACCCAGAAAGGCTGCAGAGTCTTCTTATCTGGAGACATTCAAAACCTGCCTGCCCATGATCCTGTACAACCTGCTGTAGGTGAACCTGCTTTAGCAGGGGGATTAGACTCTGATCACCAGGGGTCCATTTCAACCCCAGCCATTCTGTAATTCTGTATACTATACTCTTATCTGCCATCCTGCCAAGGATTCCTCAGGAAATACCCTCCTATATGTGACATCATTTTAATTTCTATTATAGTAAATATTGGTTAGAAAATCATTCAGATTATCATAAATGCTAAAGCCTTTTAAGAACTTTCAACAGGTAATTGCTGAAACTGAATACATAATTTTTTTTTAACCAGAGAAACTCAATGAATCCTGCCTTTTTGTGTGCCCTATGCAGAACACTTGCATAATATCCAGCCTTACAGTTCTCCCATCTCTTTCATTTTAAAAACAGGATACAATTAAAAATGTAGTGGTGAAAAAAGCCCAGATTTCCAGTGATAATGCTTTCAGTCAAGATATGTAGATAATCCTAGAAATGATCTACAACTAAATTTAAAAAGAGACCCAACTAAAGAAGCATCGCTTCAAGCAATCAAGCCATTAAGTTCCTTGGCAAGGTAGAGAAGCCTCACCCACCCATCCTTTTGGCAGCAGTAGGATGCTACAGGGCAACCTATGTGGGAGACATGGCAGACATCACTGTAAAGTCTGCCAGAGCCTCACACATTTATCTGGAGAAAAACTGTGGAAGTACTGCATATGCTGACAATTTGGAATGTTCTGATTTGCATTATATTGTGTTTTGCAATTACCTGACCAAGCTAGCATTGCAATTCTCACAGCATACAGAGATTAGGTATTTCTTTAACTCTGACAGAAAAGACTTCCAGACAAACCATAGACAATTTCTTTTTTATTACAGCAAGATTTGCCTACAAATCAGAGTATAATTAATTCTCCACACAGACACTCAAACATGTAATACAATGCATACCAGCTAATTAACAGAGCCAATGTATTAGGCAGTTACTTAAGTATTCCTTGTCTTGAAGTGAATTTTTGGCTGCTAGAAGCAAATCTGCTTTAAATGCAACTGCTTTTACAATGTAAGTTAATAAGTGACTTCTGTAAGAAGCCCACAGTATTATCAGAGCTGACTAAGGAAGTATATGTACACATAAAAACTGGCATGAAGAGCATCATGTCTATTCCCCCATTCACAGAAATTTATTTAGCCTCTAGAAATATTTTGCACCATGAAATATGACTTTTTTAGTTAAATGAAAATTATAAATTTTGAGTTGTTTCTTTACAAGCACAAAAATATTAGTATTGCAAAACTTCTGGTTACTTTCTCACTAAGCTACAAATCACTATACCCTTCAACTTGTCGGTGTCAAAACAATAAAGCAATGGAGCAGCACTTCAGCTACCTAAAAAAACTGAAGTAACGAATTCAAGCCAATACCTTTCAGGATGTTTTCATGCTCCAAAGGTTACCATTGTTAAATTTTCCAGAGTACTCGGTGAGAAGCAATTTTTCATGCAGTGATCAGTATTAAAGTCTGACAAGCCCTCAAAAAAAAGGCTGAGAACAAAAGCTGGAATTTATGACCCAATTAGGTCAGACACACCAGTGCCTCAATAAGCAAATACACCAAGTCTGCCATGGTTAGAACCTCTAACTCAGCAATGTTCACATTTGGGACTCATGCACTGAAAATGTAACTCTGCCACTTGTCAATTAAGAGATGTAAATTCTGAACAAAAAGCAAGACAAAAGTCCACTCCAGCAATCTCATCCAGAAAATTAGGCTATCAGGCTTCTCTTAAAAAAAAAAAAGTGAGTTTTGATCATTTATTTGTTAACTGTTTAATTTTGTACCGTTGCTACCTCCCCAATCTACAAGCTGTTTCCTGCCAGAAAGCACTGATAGTAATGTCCCTCACTATATACACCTTATACAGATATTTATTACAGGCTATCTATAAATTCCCAGAAACTGCCAGTTGTCACTTTCATAGAAGTCTTCAGTTTCAGAATTAAGTCTGAACCGTAATGTGTTTTTCAAATATTCTCTATGGACTTGAGCATAAGACAAATGTATTTATATAAATAAGACTTAGAGAAGCTAACTAACTTTCATCCTTGAGCAACAGTGTAGTCCCAGACAGTCCACAACTACAGCAAATGTATCTTCTGGCAACCTAGAAGGGGGTCCCCTTCCAAACTAATTATCAATATCAGGCTATCACAATGGCAGACAGGGTCTCCTAAATCCCCACTAGCCATAGGGACATCACAGGATCAACCTGATGTAACAGTGAATCCATCTGGACACACTGCACTCAGCAGTCCCACTCATGAATTACTGCTGATGCTTCCCTCTCTGGAAAAAGAGTCTGCAACTCCTGGATTCTCAGCAAACAAATCTTGGTGTGAAATCAGGGGGCAATGAAGTTCACTGTCACTTTAACAGCAGTGCTGCTTTAAGATGGCACTAAACAACTATGAACAATTCCTACTGACTGTTAAACCAGGCCTGTTTCAATGTCCGCTTAAAATGACAACTACTTCTGAAAATTTCAAGACAATTAAAGGAATACTAACTACAAGGAAAAAAAAAAAAAAAAAAGACATGACTAAATAAATCTGTACTCAGAGATTCTCCCAATCTTCTTTCCAAAATTTGCACAAACTGACATACAATGGTTTGCATGTGACTACACACAACAGTGAGAGTTATTCCACAGAAATAAAGTTTTCAAGGACAACTTGGTTCATCCAGGGACACACAGCACCTTATTTTGCAGTATCTCTAACCTGTGGCTGCATTTGGAATACAATATAAATATATAATCTGTTCCAATTTGAAGCACAGTGTATTGCAGAAACTGAGAAATACCCTTCTATGGCACTACATGTATTAGAAGTTATAGGACATACATTTGACCATCTCAGAACTCATTGTCAGGGCAACTCCAAGACTGGCATCCAAGTAATATGTCAGGTACAACAAATACTAATGATAAATTCTCTTCAAATGGTTGCACTATAAAATAAGTAGAAAACAGTCTTAAAGGTGAACATTTCATACCTCCAGAAATATTAGAAAGAGAAAAGTTTGAGAAATTAAA
Organism: Aegithalos caudatus; assembly: GCA_013389925.1. Classification (NCBI taxonomy): domain Eukaryota; kingdom Metazoa; phylum Chordata; class Aves; order Passeriformes; family Aegithalidae; genus Aegithalos; species Aegithalos caudatus. The sequence continues at coordinate 367,180 of WEIU01002552.1, read as the reverse complement.
CCTTTAGTAGTAAAAAGTTTTCTATTGCCATGACACAACCATCTTTATTAGACTGGTTACTGTGCATTGACCTTTTTTTGAGAATCTGAAGACTTTCATGGTAGTTAAGATATTTATATGATTTATAAGGGATTTGTTGAAGGTTTTCTTCCAGAATACTATTTTCTACACAGTGGATTTACCAGTTTGGTTAGTTCCTCCAATTCTCACAGCAAAGCAGCACAGTATCATAGGTCAAGAACCACATTTCTCAAATTACCTTTGCTTCAAGTTTTGTACACATTACTGAAACACTAAAGCTTTTCAAGGTTGCTTCAACCCTTTATCCTATTTCTAACACCCTGATAAGCCAAAGAATAAAAAGGAAGCTTATTTTAAGAAAAGCTATCAGAGGAGATGCATGATATCACTTATTATAAATGCATTTTCAAAAGCAAATCAAACACACTTCTAAGCATAGCTGATATTTTGGTTTTGTCTATTCTGTTAAGAGGCACCAGTCTAATGACTGAGTAAAACCATTCATTTGAAAGTTTGGTGGCAAGGCAGCACAAATTAAAGGCTTCCCAGGAGTACTGACAAAGCTAGCTTTTTCCATTTAAATGTATTTTTGCTGCAGCAACCGTACCAGCTACAACTTCCATCCTTTCTTCCATAGTTCAGGAATCCCAGTGACAACCCCACCTTCACTGCTATTATTGTGTTCCTGACTTCTCTCTGTCCAAATTACCAAGCTTTGACAGCTTCCCAGCTGACCACCGTCAACCAGAACAGAAACAGAGCTAAGGATACTGCAGGAATTCAGCTCTGCTCTAGCTCGCCTCTGCCTTTCACAACAGAGAGCTATTGCAACAACATGCAATTGTCTTACCACCCCTCACCATCATAAATGCCAGGACAGGGCAGGATGCAGAGGCAGAGGAGTGGACATACTCAGCATTAGCACCTCAGCCATTCATGCAGCCTTTGTGCCAAAGCAG